>JABSTQ010001068.1:0-43161 GCA_013358835.2 Ixodes persulcatus | reverse complement strand
CAAAGGAGAGGGCGCAGCAGTTTGTTTAAAGCCTTCAGGAATACCAAATAGACCTGCTACAAAGAAATAAAAAAAAAAACTCAGCGAAGGCGCCACAAGTAGTGCAATATTCAATCAGGTGAACTAGTACTAACCAAGGAGAGGGCGCAGCAGTTTGTTTAAAGCCTTCAGGAATACCAAATAGACCTGCTACAAAGAAATAAAAAAAAAAACTCAGCGAGGGCGCCACAAGTAGTGCAATATTCAATCAGGTGAGATAGTACTAACCAAGGAGAGGGCGCAGCAGTTTGTTTTAAGCCTTCAGGAATACCAAATAGACCTGCTACAAAGAAATAAAAAAAAAAACTCAGCGAAGGCGCCACAAGTAGTGCAATATTCAATCAGGTGAACTAGTACTAACCAAGGAGAGGGCGCAGCAGTTTGTTTAAAGCCTTCAGGAATACCAAATAGACCTGCTACAAAGAAATAAAAAAAAAAAACTCAGCGAGGGCGCCACAAGTAGTGCAATATTCAATCAGGTGAGATAGTACTAACCAAGGAGAGGGCGCAGCAGTTTGTTTTAAGCCTTCAGGAATACCAAATAGACCTGCTACAAAGAAATAAAAAAAAAACTCAGCGAAGGCGCCACAAGTAGTGCAATATTCAATCAGGTGAGCTAGTACTAACCAAGGAGAGGGCGCAGCAGTTTGTTTAAAGCCTTCAGGAATACCAAATAGACCTGCTACAAAGAAATAAAAAAAAAACTCAGCGAGGGCGCCACAAGTAGTGCAATATTCAATCAGGTGAGATAGTACTAACCAAGGAGAGGGCGCAGCAGTTTGTTTTAAGCCTTCAGGAATACCAAATAGACCTGCTACAAAGAAATAAAAAAAAAAAACTCAGCGAGGGCGCTACAAGTAGTGCAATATTCAATCAGGTAAGATAGTAGTACCAGTGTTGGAGGTAACGCGTTACTAGTGACGACGTTACTGGTAACGCGTTACATTTTTCGCTAACGCAGTAACGTACTCGTTAGTATTCTGAATGACTAAGGAGTAAAGTATTCTCGTTACTTTTTTACGGTATCCGCTATCAAATTACGTTACTCGTAACTTTTGACCAAAACTGGTGAAATACATTAGGTATTTGGGAAAAAGTCACGACGCCTGATCTGACGTTTAGAATAGCAATCTTGTGCATAAAACTGGAGACGTTAGGGGAACTAAATTTAGGTCCCTAAGCTCAATGGAGGATGTAGCTTCTCTGCTCGAGGGGCAACTACTTGCGCTCGAGCACGCAATGCCCAGGCAATGCCGTATCTTGCTGCTAAGACTTCTGAACCTTCGATTTACTGAAACGGTGGGTTTTCACTTATCAGTCCATCTATTCACCCATTCATATCTAAATCCTGCACAAGCTTATCGCTGCACGGAACCAGCATCCGTCACAGTAAACCTTAAAAAAAAAAAACTTTCACTATCTCGCTTCTCGAAGGTGAAAAAAACCTTGGCTACCAGCTAATTCCGTTCGTCCTCCTTTTTTTTTTTTTCATAGTGTCACCACTCACAAGGCTTGAACGAACGACTGCGTTACAGCCCCCTCCCCATCCCCTCCCTCCTCTTCCCCCCACTGTTTTCTGCAGCAGAGGTGGACAGCAGAGGGGGGAAGGGGGGGGAGGGCGGGGAGGTAGAGACATTCGTTTAAAACAGTGGACAACTAGTGGCGAAGTGATTTGCTCGTTTCTCTAGTTACAAAAATCAAAAAAGAAAAAGAAACACCCTTTGTGGAATTTTTTACTCTCGCTCTCCCCCTCGCTGCCTGAAAGTTCCTGACCCACTTGGGTACACAGAAGAATCTTTCGCTTGATTAGTCTTTACTTCCCTAAGGTCAAAACAAAAAAAAATTAAATAAGTTTTAAACCTGGGAAAAAAACTTACAAACACGAAATCTTTTTTTTTTTTCGCAAAAAAAAAACTAAGGGTTACTGCTGGTAAGAGGCAGCAAGTGATTATAACCAGTGTGCTGGTAACCGGTGTCCTGTTCCACATAGTAAAGTAAATCAGTCTCTGGCAATAGTAT
Source organism: Ixodes persulcatus (assembly GCA_013358835.2). NCBI lineage: Eukaryota > Metazoa > Arthropoda > Arachnida > Ixodida > Ixodidae > Ixodes > Ixodes persulcatus. Next base: position 41,103 of record JABSTQ010001068.1, on the reverse strand, counting down.
GAACCGGACTGTTACTGAAACCGGCTTAAAGATGAGGGGTGTTGGTTGGCGGTTGCCTTCCAGCAGTCCCCATTCGCATGCTGCCAAACATATGCACTCAAACACAAAAGTAACGTAAAAGTAACGTTCGTTATTTTTTAAAAGTAACGGTAACGGTATGTCGTTACGTTTGTACAAAAGTAACCAAGCTAAATAACGCGTTAATATTTACCAAACTAAAGGGTAACGCTATTTGGTTACGTTTTTTTTCGGTAACGGGCGCAACACTGGATAGTACTAACCAAGGAGAGGGCGCAGCAGTTTGTTCAAAGCCTTCAGCAATACCAAACAGACCTGCTACAAAGAAATGGAAAAAAAGCTCAGCGAGGGCGCCACAAGTAGTGCAGAATTCAATCATGTGAGCTAGCCCTAACCAAGGAGAGGTTTCAGCAGTTTGTTCAAAGCTTTCAGCAATACCAAACAGACCTGCCACAAAAAAAATAAAAAAAACTCAGCGAGGGCGCCACAAGTAGTGCAATATTATATCAGGTGAGCTACTACTAACCAGGGAGAGGGCGCAGCAGTTTGTTTAAAGCCTTCAGCAAAACCAAATAGAAGACAAGACCTGCAAATGTTTTCCAAACATCATCCCCAGTAGTTTCACTTAACGCCACCTTGCTTGCGTCAGCATGGCCGTCAGCGCGGCGCAGCGTCTCACAAGAAGCGCGACCCTAGCACGCGGTGACGCCAAGGCGGAAACGTCTGCCACTTTGCGGTGTATTTCGTCGAGCTTCAGCGTGTTTGCCGCTTGAGGCGGGTCGGGAGTCCACTAACCGTGACGTCATGCGCAGGCCTTGTGCTCTAGGTGGTATTGACTATGCGGAGCTCAAGTTCGTCTTCTTTTTGCACAGAGGTTGCCATGATGTCAAAACGCCGAGCTCTTATCGGCTGATTAAAAACCTCAAGGCATCTAGCATTGAGGTCTGCCCACTTTCCTTCCAAATCAAAGCCAATCAGAACTCGGCGTCGTTCTTTACGACACCGCAACCTTAGCGCAAGAAGCAGATGACTTGCCCTTCATATAGCTTCCACCACGACAGTTTTCTTAGGAGCTCGTAGACGACGCTAAAGTCTCGTGAGGACGCCACGGGACGGTCCTCTAACGCTCTCTATCAATCTTTCGCGGCTCGATGGCTGACACCCAAACGAGCTTCGCCCGAAATAGTTGCCTACGAATCCCGCTTCCCCGATTCCAATAACAAGATCGACCAAGCACTCCAGAGGTCTCCACCCCCGAATACCGTTGCCCAGCAGTGTCATGGAGGCGGTGGTGTGGATGTGGCAATAGGCGGAGGCAGAGCCGTGTATACAGAGAGTTTGGTCAATGGGAGGCGCGGGCAGAGCCAGGGAGTGCACAAGACGCAGAAAGTGGGCTCGACATCTTCTCTTGGCCAACCAGAAGCCGAAAAGAATTCCCTAGTGGTGGTAGCGAGAAACTGTCTTAATCAAATGTATATGTTGGTATATGAATTTCGAAAGCGCGTAAGAGTGAAGTGTAGTAACCCTTCATGGTTGAAAATAGGGTTCACGTGATGTTTGGATCATGATCATGCCGAAAGATATTAGAAGCGAATGCGCCGCTCAACTTTGTGTTGCTCGGACAGAGTGTGACCTCTCGGACGGCAGATTCCTGGCCCTCGGCGCTTGGCGTACGGATTATGTCGATCATTCCGCTAGTCGCACTCTTCCACCATGATTTTGGATGACCGTGATTGACACATCACGTGCACCCTATTTTCAGTCACCGAGAGTTACTCCGACGCACTTATTAAGTTCGTTTCTCGCGACCACCGACAGGGTATTATATCCGGCTTCTGGTTGGCCCCATTCGAATTTGAGAAGACGCTCTGGAACACGCTCAGCCCGCTTTCGGCCACTGCCGCCTCCTCGTTTGTTTTCAATACTTCCCAACGAATGGCCGAACTCTCTACATATACGGCTCTGGGCTGAGGTAACACGTTCGGTTTTCGGCGTTTATTTCTCACGAATTTTTGCGTTATACACAAAATTCCTGTTCACTAAGATAAATATTTCATGACACCGCTGTCCGTTCATTGACACACTATGTGTGGAGACCAATTGGCACAAAAAACAAAAACAAATCAGAATTATTTTTTTCCCGCAAAATTATACCACGCATTGCCGAACGCTCATTCGCCGCCCTAATGTAACGCTACTAGCCCAAATTAGATGCCAATATTTCAAAGCTAACCCTTATCTTAACCAGAAGTTACGAACGATTTTCTGAAAATTTCACAGAGGAAATGGCGGCCGGCGGAGCATTGGGATACCTTGAACTGAAGGACCGCAGTTACCGAAAACGGGCCCCAGCTCCCCATTGAAATTTGCAGATGAAATAACTTTTGAATAAGATAGCGCAGTGGTTTTCAACCATTGTTGTTTCGCGGACCCCGTGTGGATCGGCGGAGAAGACGGAGGACCCCGTTCGTGATGAGGGGGGGAGGGAAATGTATCTATAGGTTAAACATGATAATGATTCAATAAATCAATATAACTAAGGGATATGTAAACTAGACTTCTATTGACACACACGGGAGAAAACTCGCCCGAAAACTGAAACGTTTATTTTCAGTCTGAGAAAAGATAACTTTTATTTCCGGACTGTGCTTAAAACATTTGGGAGTTGGTGCTTCGACCTTTCTGAAGTAAATAACACAAACCGCTTTTGCCCGCTTGTCCTAGATTTATTTTAAAAAAAATTGATAAAGATGGAGGTTTTCGGAACCTCTCAACTCCTTCACCATCTTCCGAGTCACGTGCGCTGTGACGTCAATGGGGGTGGCGCGGGGTTCCGGTGAAGCTCTCTCTCTAGAGCCGTCAGTGAGCAGCGAGGACTCACCCGCTCGCGAGCACGTGACCACGTGCTTCCGCAGCGGGATCAACATGGCGAGAGGAGGAAAGTCTCGTGTCCGGGTACGACCATCCTCGTCCGGCTCTGCCCCCTTTCCCCTCCGGCTTTTGGTGACTGTTCGTGGTAGCAGATAGAGCTAACGGTTTTGTTGACCTCGGATAGATGGCGCCACTAGAACTCCCGTTTAATAAAAGTTTTGTCGAAGATACCAGGTTTTTGACGCATTTATATTTATGTTGAAACGACAAGATTTATAGAAAAATTACCTTTTATCGAGCAGGAATTTGCACAATATCCTATATTTTTACAAGTCCCCCATTGACGTCATGCGGCCTGGTTCTCATGGCCACCGCTTGCGGCTGCAGGTCGGGAAATATTCTGATTTTTGCCTCGCGATTACGCGGTGGAATGGCAACAATTTCGAAGGAATGAGATGTGTTTTCTGTCCTTTGTGACAAGATAAACGATGTCAAAAGTAGAAGATGCGAATTCTTTCAACGTTAAAATCGTTGCACAGCTCCTTTAAGTGACGAGGCTGGGGGCTTCGCGGACGCCTAAATTGTCTTCGCGGACCCCAAAGGGTCGGCGGACCCCCATTTAAGAACCACTGAAATAGCGGTCTGTTCTGAAATTTTAGCTTCTGGTTCGGACCCTCAGCAATACTTTTGGGTCGAGAATGAGCGTTTGGCCATGGCTACTTCATTTTTGCAGACACGCTGTATATTCTGTTGTTCACGACACCAAGAGAAAGCGGAGCGGTTTTAGTACAGAAATTATGTTTGCTTTCTCGAGGGTTTGTCGTACGCTATTCTAGGAATGGCACTCTAACCCTCACCAATATTAATGCATACCAGCGCTGGAGTACCTACTAACAACGAACGAGGAGTAATAAAAATAGTGAATTTCAAAATGTCCATCCCATTTATAACGGTGCCCATTTGTTTCCACCCAAAGAGCAACGCAGTATTCAGACTACCTTGTATCGGTCAGTAGAAAATACCCCAAACTCTTCAATATATCTTGCGATATTTGTAGATAATAATAAAATGAAGAGTAAAGAATGGAAGGCCAACGAAGAGTTAAGCACGTAACATCTGCTTTTATTCTAATATTCTGTCTTACATGCATGTACTGCGCAGTTAATATAAATGCTCAGACCATTATCCTAACACTACCTTTTTGAATATGTCCTACTAAAATAGTTAGGCCCATCAAAACGAACGGCACTAATGTTCATATAAAGAAAATCTTCTTCATTATCTGCGAACCTTCAGTTCGTTCTTATTTTACAAAAGAAGAAAAAAAAAACACTAGCAAAAGTCGTTACGTGGTTACAATCCGCTGCCGTTACGACATTTTGTTGGTGATGTCACAGCATTCGGTCGATTAAGATACAAAACTGTAATTAGCTGAATTTTCATCGTGAAGTCAGGTCAAGCCTTGTTTCGACTCTAGCGGCTGCAAAGCTGTTTCGTAAAAAAAAAAAAAAAAAAAAAAAACACGAATTGCTATTTTTTACCGGTTAAGTTCGAGAAACAAATGCAACATCCGAAAAAAAAGAATAGTTTACAAATTTACGGTTGCGCATACCCTGCTTTTGTCGTGAATTCGGCTTGATTGATTACGCCACTCCCGCCTCCCCGCCACCGCACGGACACAAAACAAAGACACGCAAGTATTGTTCAAAATACCGAACGCTGAAACGATCAACCTCAATTATAGCTCTAGTTTTGATTTGTACTTCCACGGTAAAGGTCACGCGATTACTTGCAATACAGTGCAGGGCACAAGTGAACGCTGCTGCGTGCGAGGCGCAACTTCAGGAAGCAGTCACGTCCAGGGTGCCCATGCATTATTCGCGAAGACCGCTTCTTCTATTAAATGCGGTTTATGTAGATAGGGAGGGGGGATGTTCTTAAAGCTACCTTCAGGAAGGTCTGATTGTTATTCAAAGGATGAGAATATTGTCAGGGATAAAGAAAATAATACAAACAAACTCAACTTTTCGATGCTTGTAGGGTCGATACTGATGAAAGTTTGAGTAGATCTGTATGTTTAACTTAACATTTTTTTAGGCAGTCTAAAGCTGGCGACTTTAATCTCCTCTTTCATTTGTTCACAAGCTTATAAATATTCGGAACGATTTGGTGGTAATAACAAGACAGCTGATAGCTTCTTTACATTTTGAATATAACCGAGCATGTTCTTTCAGTGCCCATTACCGTAAGTAGCCCGAGGGAGTCACAAAATTTATACCAAAAAGTAGCTTTGTTGAAGCAAGAGCTTAGCATAAGGGCAGTTCTAACTTATTGACGTTTTTTTTTTTTGCATTAATGGGGAATTTCGTAAAAGCACTGAGACATAAAAGCAGTACCGCCTTCAAAGTGTATGCATGCAATGCGGAGCGCCAATTCGTCTGCTTCTTTTGCAAGGGTGATGGTGACGTCAGAATGCCAAGCTCTGATTGGTTCTGAATGAAGGATAAGTGGGAAGACCTTAAAGGACACATGCAAAGAAAAAAAACATTTTTTTTAAACAGCTTAGATGGAAAAAGGATATTATAAAACGATTTTACAACGAAGAAAAAAAAATTTTAGAGCTATATTTACGGCGCTATACGAATTTGTAGTTGGCGCCCGCTGGAGCCGCCGCTGGTCACGTGGTAGGCCCGCGCGCCGCCGCCCTGCGTCGCCGAGCCGTAAAGCGACGCCGCCGCCGCACGCTGAGCGTTGTGCGAACGCCGCTTCAACGCGTTTCTCCACGCCGCCGTCGCCGCCGCCGCACAAGTTCGTCTGGTTCGGGGCGCCGCCGCCGTCATCTGACCGGCGCACAGGTCGATCACGTCTGCTTGCGCCTTTTCAGGAGTTTCCTTTGGGCGCTAAAAGTTACTTATTCATCTTAGTTTTTTTGTTATACTTCAAACAAAGATGAATAAGTTACTTTTAGAGGCCATAGGAAGCTTCCGAAAGAGCGCGAGCACCACGTGACAAATATGGGCCCGTCACGTGATAAATAAGGGCCACTTTTCCGCGGCGCCCGCGGGCGCCAACTACAAATTCGATAGCGCCGTAAAGATAGCTCTAAAAATTTTTTTCTTCGTTGTAAAATCGTTTTATGATATCCTTTTTCCATCTAAACTGTTTAAAAAATGTTTTTTTTCTTTGCATGTGTCCTTTAAAGGACACATGCAAAGAAAAAAAAACATTTTTTTTAAACGGCTTAGATGGAAAAAGGATGTCATAAAACGATTTTACAACGAAGAAAAAACATTTTTAGAGCTATATTTACGGCGCGAGATGATTTTTTGTCAAGCGCGGTGTAACGCTCCTCCTTTCCACTTTTCTCTCTCGCGCCTGTGCGCTCCGCGGGGAGGAGAGGTAAGCCGCTTGGATTGGCTTGGCTGCTCGGCTAAACAAAGTGCCACTTCCGTTCAACTTCGGCGCGCGCTGTGTTGTTGGCAACGTTGGTTGTTGGGTTTGTGTGCTGGTCGTGCTGGGTAGGAAGCAGTGGTAGTCTGCTCCGCGTCTTTTACGATAGATCCCGAGTTGAAGCGCAGACTCGTCGACCGGAGCAGGCAGCTCGGGCTTTGCCCCTACGAGGACACGCCTCGTAGACCAGCGAACCCCCCCGCGGAAAGCTCCGAGGCCAGCGATACGCTTCTCGTTCGGTTTGCCTCGACGCACGACAGCGGGTTCTCGTCGCCCGTCTCGTCACTCGACAAATCGTTTAGATTTGTCCAGTGACAAGATGCGATTTGGCTTTAAAGTCACGCGTTGGGTTCGCTCGCTGCGTGGCTCGAAGGCCTCCGGGGCGAAGTGACGAGAGCACACCCGGACATTATCTCGCCAGACGTGCCAGGCGTACGCCCGATCTCTATCCCGATCGCCTCTAGCCAGATCGCTCTCAAATGCTCGTCCGCCGGTACCGCATGTTTACTGAAATCCTCCTGGTCACGATCACGAGAACTGCAGCCTTTCGTCGAGCAGCGGCGTCGCTTTCGTTGAACCGGCATGTCAAAAACAACACCGCGCCGACCGCGCTCCGTCAGCTCCGCGCCCCTTCGCAGAAAAAATGGCGGACTTTGTTTGGTTTCGTAAGCGTCAGAACGGAAGTGATGATTTTCTTATACTTGGAGTTTCTCAAAAGTCAAAATATTCTGTTACAAAATAAGTGCAACAAAAAAAATGAAGAAAATAAGTAACTTTCAAAGACCATAGAAAGCTTTCGAAAGAGCGCAGGCACCACGTGATAAATAAGGGCCAGTCACGTGATAAATATGGGCCACTTTTCCGCGGGGCCCGCGGGCGCCAACTACAAATTCGTATTGCGCCGTAAATATAGCTCTAAAAATTTTTTTTCTTCGTTGTAAAATCGTTTTATGACATCCTTTTTCCATCTAAGCCGTTTAAAAAAAAAAATTTTTCTTTTCATGTGTTCTTTAACGCAGCTTGCTTTGAGGCCTACCCACTATCCTTAAATTGGAGCCAATGAGAGCTCGGCGTCGTACTCACGTCACCACAACTCCTGCGCAGGAAGCAGACGACTTGCTCTCCGTATATTGTTTGCATAAAGACAAGTCGGTACACGGACCATTCAGAACAGAGTTTAACATGCGACATTCATGAGAAAAAAATATACCCAATAGCAGAGACATAGCAGCCCTGAGGTTTTGAGTAACAATATGCTTACCACAAAAAAAAAAATCTGCATTTTTAGCTGTATTTATAACTAATAATTCATTTTTGTACAGATACCCGTTTCCTCTTCTGTGAAAAGAGAAACAAAATTTCAGGCTTAATTCAAAATTATTACTGCTCCGGTTTACGCTAGGTCAACTAGAAACCTTTTTCACAAAAATGATAAAGAAACTCACGAACACTATAATGAATATTGTAATTTTCCTCATTATTATCATCACTGACATCACGTATAATGATCGTGCGGAATATATGCGTGAGAGTAGAAGGAATAATTTAGAAAATGAGAATATCCTTCATTCCAACAAAACCATAGGTACAAACACACAGCAAGCATGCTATGTATTATTTTACTAACGGGCTTGCGTACACGCGTGGATTACCCTGTTTCTCACAGAAAGTACGGGCACGCTAAGTACGGCGCATAACTCACGCTTACTTGGAAAACCAGCTTCAAAGAAAACGGGATCATTACCCACAAGACGGCAAGACGCAAAATTTCAATTTTTGTTCTGTCTCGCCCTATTAGCCTAGTGGACTGGGAGAGAACACGCAATTTATTGTCTTATAATATTTATGAGCATGTTGTTGCGTACTTACTTGAGCGCCGTAGGCTTCCTTTTTTGCGTTCATTAATCTTAAGCTTTAAACCTGTTAATTATACTGAATCTAAAACACTATAACTGCCGCACATTCTAATGGACAACTGTGCATGAGGGCCAAGTGCTCAAAGTTGAAAGTAAATGCCACTTTTTATGGTCTTGCTCCACGTCTTTTTTAGGGGAATTAAGATATCTCCTCTGATTAAATGGTCTTTGTACTTGTATGTGTGGATAAAGGTAACATAAGGTGCAACTGCGAGTTCAGAGCAGTGGCTGTAGTGGTGTTGGTATATCTTCCAAAACGTGTATCTGGCCAGATCTGAAGATTTCAGATATGGCACATATAAAAAATTGGCCACATATAACCTGATATGGTATATCTGCCAGATAAAGTCTGATAGCCCTGGACAGGTATGGAAATCCCAGATCTGGCTAAGTATGGAAATTCCAGAATTGGACAGGCATATCAAAAGAATCACACAAGCCTGAAATCTGCACTTTATATCTTTTTATTGTCTACAATAGACTATTTGCTAAATCCCCCAAGCGCCCCGCCCCGCACTCGAGGAATCATGTAACGGTGTTCCTTCAGCTCTCTAGTGATCGGAAATTTCGACCAATTCCATAGTTACGCAGATTTGAGCGTGATTCGGTGTCACCCTGAACAAGCGTCCTATAGAGCACAAGGACCTGTCATATCACTTTTAAAACTTCTCGTCAATGCCAGCGTTTCTGATATTGGGCATGCGATCCACCTTTTAGCCTGGCGGAGACGCAGAAATCTCTTACAATATTATCATTGTCGTGATTGTTGTTTTAGCGAAATTGCTTAAAAAGCCTAGAAATAACAACCAAAACCAGGGATTTAGCAGTCCGCGGGGCTGTTTCTAGCACTTTTAGCGTTTCTAACTTAATATCAGCGTCTTTGAAGCCGTACCACAATAATAATAATGTATAAGATGTCCGCGGCTCATCCAGGTGATATGACAGTTCCCATGATTCCTCGAATACGGAAGATTCAGCAGGTTCTAATGTTAACACTTCGAATTAATTAAGCTACAATGAAATCATCGTGAAAAGTAAAATAATCCTAAACTTCGGCTTGCCAAAGCTGAAGTTTGGGATTATTTGTCCTACTATTCAGCTCGCGAACAATGACTCATTTACAGTTTGCCAACGAAGCACTTTTTTATTACTTGGTTTTTTAACTTTTCTACATATTGAAGACCTGCCACCATAAAAAGCTGTATACAGCCATATATGGCTGTATATACCTCAGATAAGGCTGTATATATTCCAGATAAGGCTTTATATTCGCCAGATAAGGCTGTATATACGCCAGATAAGGCTGTATATACGACATATAAGGCTGTATATAGGCCGTATATAATCATATTATGTTTGATATGGCCCGATATGCCCCAGATGTAAGATTTCCATATGGGTACTGACGGGACGAAACACCACAAAAATAAAAGGAATGCACCTAGAAACAGAGAGAGTAGGAGAGGACAGCGCGCAGGAAGGTCAGAACGCCATGTTCTGGTTAGGATGATTAGCGGGTAGACATAAAGCTATCTTCTCTTGTCTTCATTGCACTCGCCGAACACCTTCGAATGCGAAAGCTAAACGCCGGACGCCGGCGTTTCGCGTTTAAATGCGTTCGACGAGTGCATTGGAGACAAAGCCAGCTAGTTCTAGGTCTACCCACCAATCATTTCTAGCAGAACTCGGCGTTCTCACGACCCCCATGCGGTCTCGTCTCCTCCTCTGTCTCAGTTTTTCGGTGCATATAAGAATAGAAACGGACGGCAAAAAAACAGTTTCGATATTTAGTCTCGATCGTAGTACGTTCTATTTGCATCTCATGTTGGTCGTCTTTTACGGCTTTATGTCACTACCTTATTCGAAGCAAAAGAAAAAAAGATGCATGTGCCAGATACCATTAGGCGTGCACCGATCAGAAGCGATGCACAGTCGATCAGAAAACAGCTTAGTTTTCTTCGCAACGTGGCAAACATTTAAAATTAACCTCTGAGTAGGTGTGACTCTTAAAGCCCTTGCCAGAACGGCCACACTCCGTTTCACTTTAGGTCCGAAAGGCCACGATCCGACGAAGCCAGCCAAGGGGAACCAGAAGGGCATCGTAATAGTGCTCGTCGTCTTTGTGCGTCTGCCATAACTAGCTCAAATAATCTCGCGCAAGAAAACAAAAACAAGGAAAGCAAACGCGCAAAGGCTACGAGCGTCGTTAGAATGCATTTTCGGCGCTGCATCATGGACTTCACCGGATAGTAGGGTTATCTGCAGCAATCCGGAGCGCAACTTCGTCTGCTTTCTTTGCAGGAGTTGCAGTGACGTCAGAATGCCAATCTCTGATTGGCTCTAATTGAAGGATAGTTGGTAGACCTCAGGGCAGCTTGCCTTGAGGACTAGCCACTATCCTTCGTTCAGAGCCAATCAGAACTCGGCGTCGTTCTGACGTGACCACAACTCTGCAAAAGAAGCAGACGAACTTGCTCTCCGCATACCACCTTGAAAACAAGACTTGCACACCCAAGCCTCATGACCAGTGGGTCCGCGCAGTGCCACCTAGCTTGCGTCAGCATCGCCGCTAGGTCGCGTCTGGCAGCCTCTCGCAACGAGCACGACGCCAGCAGATGGCGACGACAAGACCGGACGCGTCTGACGTTATTTGGTGACTTTCGTGGAGCTTCAGCGTCTTTGCCGCTTCGGGGCGAATCATGGATCTACTCACGATTACGTCCTGCAATAGCATTATCTTGCAGGTGTATTTCTGTGCGGTCCGACTGAATGTGAAACGAAGTATGCGGATCGCAAGTTCGTCTGCTTCTTTTGCAGGGGTTGTGGAGACGTCAGAACGCCGAGCTCTGATTGGTTCTGATTGAAGGATAGTGGGTAGACCTCAAGGCAGCATGCTTTGAGGTGTACCCGCTATTCTTTAATCAGGTCCAATCAGCGCTCGGCGTCGTTCTGACGTCACCGTAACTCCTGCGCAAGAACCAGACGACTTGCTCTCCGCATAGCAGTTTTGTACGGAGCGGCTTTCCAAGGAACGGCGTTCCTGGAACGCGTTTCTTTACGAGGAACGAAGGAACGCCGCCGTTCCATTTTGCATCGATGGAACTGGAACGGAAACGCGTACATTTTTACTGGAACGGAAAGACTAACGACGTTCCTTTTTTTCGTCCAGTGGGGTAATTTTTATTTTATTTCTAACAGGGAAACTTTGAAAGTACAAACCCAATATCGTTACGAAGTGCAGGATCTCGTTAACGTTTTGTCTACTAATCGTTTCAGTCAGTCAGTCAGTCAGATCAATTTTTTTTGCGCCCAGAGATGGAGTAGGAGACGGTCAGGAGCTCGCTAAGGGGCCTCTTCCATCTCCCCCTCGGACGACGGCATTATTTTGTGTGGTAATCGCTTGGTAACAGTTTCGGGTGCAGGACAGCTGGTGGACATTGATTCTTTTTTTGAGTGCCCGAAACTGCGGTACAAAAAGCAAAACTTTTAGTTGTAGTAAAAGACAAAGAATGAGGGTCGTTTCGAACACAGCTACTTTCTTTGGTTCCACGAATCCTCATACGCCCAGAAATCTAAGGCCTACTACAGCCATTTCTGAACTTCCATAAAGAGACCTAGAGTTACAACTAAATCACAGGTTGCCAGACATCAAACGCACCCTTGTATCCCAAACATTGATCACTTAAAAGATACACAAAAAATAATCTTTATTCTTTCTCTTGTCCCCCACGTTTAAACTTAACAACAAATCCAACCTTCACAAAGATGTATTTATAGTTTTCAAGACTGACCTTCTAAAAGCCCTACCCTCTCCTTCACATGCTCGTCTTGCGGACAGCAACATCGGGAAGGAATTGTTGTTAAGTTCTAACAGGGACTTTGTTAAATTGAAACGTGTGATGTTGTTGTAAAACGCTCGTGCAATGTGGGGTAAAAGTAGATTCGGCTCGTCTGAATCTTCCACTACAGACATGAATATGGTTAAAAGCTGAGATTTGTAACTTGAATATATCAACAAATGAAACCCTGCTTCGGCTTGTTTTCTTCTCCTGGTGCCCTTCCATCACGACATACAAACTGCTATGTTGCCTATTGATGAAATAGGTAAAAAAACTCTGCTTGATTTAACTACATATGGTAATTAGCAAAATACAAATGTAACGTATATGTAACGATACGTTCTATTGTTTTTGACTGTAACGGGAACGAGTTCCTTTTTCAGAGATGGAACTTGTAACGGGAACGCGTTCCAAAAATCAGAAGGAATGAGGAACAAGCTTTCGTTCCTTTTTTTTTTCAGGAACGTGTACAACACTGTCGCATAGAAAGAAGAACCACGTGCTACGAGATATACAAACATCGCTCCTATAAAAATATAAAGACAAATGATAACTAACTCGCGCCTGCTCGGAGCGACCTGGGAGGAGCCGAAGAAAAGAGCCGCTCGTCTCGAAGAAACACGCTCCATCGTGTTTACGCGGAGCAGTTGCTCTTGGACGCGGCATGGGGCGTGCTCGATGCCATCGCACATCTTGGGATGGAGGTTCTCCAATCGGCAAGCGATCCTGCTCCGCAGACACCAATTGTTAAACGAACCGGTCTGCCCCTAAGTCAATTTCTCCGTGAGCTATCGGCGTCTGAAGCGCTCTCTCCGCATACTTCCCCGGGGTGTTTACTGAACGCGGTCGGCGGTGCAAGCCAGTCGCATGCTGTAAACTCCTTCCGTTGATCGAATCCCGCGCAGTAATGTTTTCTTTGTTTTTTTTAGTCTTGCAATGTTTTTTATATAGTTTTTAATATTTTTGTTTGTTTATTTGTGATTTTGGTGTATATATATATATCGCTTGGTGAAGGTAAATTTTAATACTTGATTTTTTGTTTCAACCCAGGCTCATACGACGAAAGGGTAGTCATCTATGCTAGAATATTCCTATAGCGGTCATACACGTCACCTGGGCCCAAGTTCAATACACTGAAAGAGACGTCTGCTAAACCTTTTAATTCGTCTTTCAACTTTCGTTAGGCGGGTTACTGATATTCCACTTAGATGTTAGTATATGTTACATAACTTCACTTCAGTGAAGCGTGGTGATTCTACTTGTTGAAGTTTACTTACGATAGAACTGATAAGTTTTTGCACATAGGATGTGGTTTGGGAAGACCTAACAAGACGACTCGCACGCAGTCTTTAAAATGTGGAGTCTCCAATAAGGCTTTACAATAGTTTGTAAATATTTATTCCCCCAACGAAAATTCATGAACGGGTTGTTAAGCACTTTAGCTTTGAAGGGTATCTTAAAAGAAGAAAAAAAATCTTACCTTTCAGGATATTCTTTCGTAACATATATCATCTTGCTTTAATGATATTACATAGTTTTCAGACGGAAAATAGAAAATAATAAAAATCGGTTTCCAGATTAAACTATTCTTATACATATCAATGCGTAAGAACCGCGAATAAGAAGCAATCGTGTCCTTTCATTGGCCAATGAAAAGGCTGTAGAACGAATCACGGTGCTAAAATTGTCGACATAATAAACCACGTTCCGTTATTCTTAAGCTGTCTGTGTCTACAATAAGCCCTAACTCTTCGCTTCTTTTTTTTTTTGGGGGGGGGGGGGGGTGGGGGGCGGCAACGCTGTTTTTGCTGTAGCGATGCTCTTTGCACGTATCAGTTGACTTCCAAAGGTGGAAAACTGCGTAGTTTCGTATTGACAAATGCTTGAATGCACCGGAAACGCCGTCAAAAAACTTATACTAAACTGTCTATCCATTATACTCGAAAGACCTGCCGGGCGTCTACAGGCTTGCGGCTCATCTTTCCCGTGGTATTGGCGACGCTATGTATGCCGTGTGTCGTACCTTCAAAATGGCAGCTACTTTAATATTTTGGTGATACTATCAGCAAATATAAAAGTGCCGTGTCTCCTAGACGACTAGAGTTCAGGGTTTTCTTTTTATCGTTCGTGCGAATTTTTTAGAGCGCAGCGAATAGGCACCCGTTTCCGGCTCGACCGGTGTCGTCGTCGCCGTCGGCGTCGGCGCAACCGCGAGGTGCATCATGGGAAATGTCCCATAATGCACCGCGCGAGGGTCACCTGACCAGGGTCACGTGACGTCAGAAGGGTCACGTAACCTCCGCATGGTTCATTGTGGAAAATGTCCCATAATGCACGTGACCAGGGTCACGTGACCTCAGGAGGTTCACGTGACCCTCCTGAGGTCACGTGTTTTACTGAACGCGGTCGGCGGTGCAAGCCAGTCTCATGCAGTCTCACGTGACCCTCATGAGGTCACGTGACCCTGGTGAAGTCATGAGACCCCGGTGACGTCAGCAGGGTCACGTGACCAGGGTCACGTGTTCTCAGAAGGGTCACGTAACCCCCGCGCTGTGCATTGTGGGAAATGTCCCATAATGCACCGCGCGAGGGTGACGTGACCAGGGTCACGTGAGCTCAGAAGGGTCACGTAACCCCCGCGCGGTGCATTGTGGGAACTTTTCCCTAATGCACGTGACCAGGGTCACGTGTGTTACTGATCGCGGTCGGCGGTGCAAGCCAGTCTCATGCAGTCTCATGTGACCCTCATGAGGTCACGTGACCCTGGTGACATCACGTGACCTCGGTGACGTTAGCTGGGTCACGTGACCCCCGCGCCGTGCATTATGGGAAATGCCCCATAATGCACCACGCGAGGGTCACGTGACCTGAGAAGGGTCACGTAACCCCCGCGCGGTGCATTGTGGGAAATCTCCCATAATGCACCGCGCGAGGGTCACGTGACCAGGGTCACGTGACCTCCGAAGGGTCACGAAACCCCCGCGCGGTGTATTGTGGGAAATTTTCCCTAATGCATGTGGCCAGGGTCATGTGACCCCTCTTGAGGTCACGTGTGTTACTGAACGTTGTCGGCGGTGCAAGCCAGTCTCATGCAGTCTCACGTCACCCTCATGAGGTCACGTCACCCATGTGACGTCACGTGACCCCGGTGACATCAGCAGGGTCACGTGACCCCCGCGCGGTGCCTTATGGGAAATGTCCCAGAATGCACCGCGCGAGCGTACGTGACCAGGGTCACGTGACCTCACGAGGGTCTCGTGACCCCCGCGCGGTCACGTGACCCTGCTGATATCACCGGGGTCACGTGACGTCACCAGTGTCACGTGACCTCACGAGGGTCACGTGACATCACCAGGATCACGTGATCTCACGAGAGGCACGTAACTCACGAGGGTCACCTGACGTCACGTGGTGCCAAGGAAAAGCGAGAGGGACAGGAGGAGGAGAGGGTAAGCATGAGGAGGAGGGGTATACCCTCCCCTAAGTACCCTTCCACCCTCCCCCTGAAGAGCTCTGCTCTAATTCGGCGTCACAGGAAGTTGTAAACGTCTTTCACTTTTTTTATTTTTTTTTATTTTAGCCGGTTGTAAGTGCAGAGGAATATTACCAGGTAAACCATTGGGCACAGTATGGAAGCAGAAGCGCCTTATGCACGGACAGCGATAACACACGAGCCGACGTTCTGTCGCTAATCGCGAAATTACATTAAAAGCCTCAAAAATGCCCCTGCATAGTCGCTGATAGCTTATTAATTGCAGCGCGTGACACGTCCCGGGTACTTTAATATTATTCTCCGGCTAATGAGAATACGGTAACAGCCAATAAGAACACAAAAGAAGAAATCACGAAGTGAAAAGCATGGGCAAATTAACCCGCGCCATGAATTTCTATTGTTCTCGTAAGTATAGCTCGTTAACATAACATAAATATCATTGCTCCCATGCCACAACTTCTACCGTTCAATTTGTGGGGCGAGGTCACCTCCGGTGCTCGATGGCACGCCCTGTGACGCAGGGAATTCTCGAAACTAAAGTCGCACCGACAGCTTAAGAATAGCGGGAACTGTATCTTTTGTTACCTTAATGCTTCGTGCCTCGTGATTTGTTTCTGGGCGTTTTTATTTCAAATCGCGCAATCTGATCGGCCACAAAGCGACACTAAAACTGACAAAAATTAATGTAATAAAGACAACCGGAAAGCAATCAGAATTTTATAAAAAAACGTTCACGCCACTTTATTTTGTAAATGGCTAAATTAATTTTTATATTGATGAACCTTAACTCAATTTATTCTGTAATTCAATCTTTCAACACCTGTCGGTTTAAGCGCGCTGCAACCGGAGCGCTCGTTTTACGTCGTAGCTTTGTCTTGGCAACACAAGCAGGCTACTTGGTGCGCGTCTGCCCAAAGGCGAAGTCTCAAAGTTTGTTGGGTCTCCATCGTTAGACTACGTCTTAGAACCAAAGAGAATAAATTGGTGCTCCAATGCACGCTTTGAAGGCGGTTGGTCAGCGAAGCTGTGCTGTCACCTGCAACGATTGACTACTGACTTGACACCTTCATTGGGTACGGCGCCCTTCACAAGGGCGGTGGTAATGTTATTTTGCTTTGGGGATCTATTAAACATAGCCTCCGTTTGATCAAAGTTACAAAAAGTTGAAGTTTTCCTCTTGAGTACAGGCCCTTGACAAAGCGAAACATTTTGTAGCGTGAGCTACACTGGCCGAGGTTGAGCAGTTTCGCGTGGCTCCTGGAGAGCCGTGTTGCGCATGCGCGAGGAGCAGTGTCATCACACGCGCACAGCTGGCGCGCCGGAGCCACCGGCCAGCACGCACTAAGCCGTCGCCGCGCGCGCCTCGCCGGTCTGTGCATTCCAGAGGAGTGACGACATAGCCGCGGCAGACGCACTGGCGCCGCCGTGTGCCCAGCTGTGCGCCTCTGTTGCGCAGTAGCCAAGTCTGACGCTGCACTGGAGCCGCTTGATGGCAATAGAGAAGCAACCAAACGTTGAGCAAAAAAAAATAAAATAAATATTCATGTATCACATAATGCGTATACCGTGTGTGTGTCATTGAAGCAGCAGCAAGCTTGATAATCAAGCTAATCCTAGACAACCAGGAAAGCTAAGAATAACCAGCTGAACCTAAGCTCTCGCTACGTATATCTTGGCATAGCCGAGCTAAGCCACTGCAATTTTTTGCGTTGGTTATGAAATCGTTTCATTCAATAGAATACAGAACGGGAGAATATCAGGAGTGAGCGCCTTTCCTTTCGTTTCTGTAATAACTGAAACGCTACTATAATCGAAATTAAATTTTATCTTCTTTTTTTATATAAACATATATATTCGTCTTAAATATTATGCACAAAACTTGAAAAACAAAAACAAACGATGATTTAGGCCAGTGGTTCTCAAATGGGGGTCCGCGGACCCTTTTGGGGTCCGCGAAGGCACTCTAGGGGTCCGCGAAGCCCTGTCTCATCAGTCAAGCTCGGCAATAAAAGTTGTCTTTTTTCAGGTCGAGAAGAAATGTTTCAGTTGTCGGGCGAGTTTTTCTCGTGTGTATGTCAATAACAGAGGTCTACTTCACACTAGCCCTTGGTTATACCCATTCATTAAATCATTATTATATTTTACCTATACCTTTTCCCTCCCCTTACCACGAATGGGGTCCTCCACCATCTCCCCCGATCCACAAGGGGTCCGCGAAACATCGACGGTTAAGACCCGCTGATTTAGGCAATAGAATTAACCACATGCTGTTAGCAAACTTCCTGCAAAAACGGCAACGTTTTTTGTTTGCTGTTTAATGTGTTTTTTTTTTTAAATTATTGCTTAAGACTACTTAGATACAATTCTAAGTATTATTATAAAGGCCGAGGTTTCTATTAGCAAGTCGCAGAGCTCCTTAAAAAACGGCCGACTGAGCTATTTGCAACAATGTACTCTTTGTGTAGTTTTCCGTGATTGTAGTGGGCCAGTTGTCAAGCGTCAAGTCGCGGGTGTAAAATCAATATGTTCCAGATTGATATTTAAACATAACTGATGATTGCATTATTTTGTTTCATTTTCAGCTCTTTGCAATGAAGATACAAAACACAATGTTCGCCTTAAAAAAGACGTTTAAATAAAGAATATGGGCAGACTAAGTTCTTACTTTTAATAAAATGTGTTTACTTTATTTCTGCTTCATTTTTGTCACCGTTCGATTTTATGACTGATAAACACTCTGTTTTCTTTTTCTTTCTCTGTAGGTTATTTTATTTCGAAAAGCTATGGATTTAAAGCATAATATAAAAAAATATGCAATTTATGCTATCCTGTAAAAAATTCGTTTTGCCAGCGTTTTTACTGATGAGAGCCGGGTTAACATCATAAATTATGCCCAGAAGATCCTCTGTTTGTCTGCACTGAACGCGGCAATTTAAGCAATTATAAAAAAAGACACAGTACTAATCATATCTACATTCTGCAACGTAGATTAATAAAACGAGTGTTTGCATATTTAGTAATTGTTCCGTCATTTTTGTTGCATTCATTATTTCGTTCGTTTTTCTCCTTGCACGATTATCGGACGCTGTAGACAAATCATTAGTGACTCATTTAAAGCGTCAAATTGTTATTCCTAGTAGTTTTAATATAAAAGTACAATTCTGTTTTTCATTTTTAACGGAACATCGAATAGGGACTCATAGACGCGAAATTCGCTAAATCAGATTAACATGCGTAATCTATCACCAGAACGACTCTGTATTAGAAGAACAAAACCTAATGACAATCATGCACTGAAAGGTATCATTCCAGTTTTAATATTACCAGAACGAACGATAAACAAACCGTTCGCTGTAATTAGAATCCTAGTACGCTCCAGCAGACAGTGGATGTTGCCCATAGAAGGCGAAGAAAAAAACAAACAATTGGGAGCTGCTTTTGATAAGTAACTCTTTTTGCCGACATGCACACAAATCGTAAAAAAAAAAACAAGTTACCGGAAAGGTATTTAACTTAAATAATGTTATTCAATACTGGAATTCCTAGTGCATATATGATGCATTGCGTCGGGTCGGTAACCATGAGAAGCGAGCTCTAAAGGCAAACCTTAAAAGTCAATAACATTTTCCTTGTCCCCTTTGATTTGCGCTGACGTTGATAATTGGCAGCGCGTTTTCTTTTTATGGTGTTTCTTTTTTTTTACGATTACGTTTAATTAACGGAGGGATTGCCACCACGTGGATCAAGGGGTCTGCTACGGTAGTGCAAAATCAGCGAGACATAAGTCGGCTAAATGAACCCTGCGTCGAAAATTAAAAAAAAAAGAAACTAACAAAAAATACGATAGTGATAGTTCAGTGATTACAGCAAATTATTCGCCGGAATTAACCTCAAAGTGTTCAGGGACCGCCTCCCCCCCCCCCCCCCCCCCCCCTAACGATAAAACCGAGATTTTTCTATTAGTCATGCTGTGATATTGAACGTTCTTTTTTTTTCTTAGAGCGTCAGTAATTGATGGTACCATTATTATTGAGATAGTTTTCCAGCGCTGTTACCGTTTTAACGCTCTTTTTGTGTGGTTTCAAAATACATTGTTTTTGTATGCCAATATTTGTTTGTCGAGCTCGCGCTGCCATTAGAAAGTATACCTTGAAGCAAATAAAACAATATTTTGTCATTTTACATAGGTTGGCGACTCTTTCGTGGAGTGCATTTTATTTGAGACTCAATACGACACTTCCACTTCCATCCAGCATGTGTCCAGGTGCATGAAATTTTCAACCACAATTTTCGCTGTTGACTTTCCAACAAGAATCTAAGTTGGGGAAAGCGTTGAATAAACGTGGGTCTTTAGAGAACTATGAATTAAAACTACGCCGTTCTTGTTCACTACATCACGGATCTTTGGACGCTTTAGTCAATCTCAATAAAGTAGAATTCTTACTTCATGTGTCTTATTTCTTGTGTGAGCCTTACAGTCGTTTTAGCAAAAACAAAATAAGAAAAGAGCCACCGTAAGAAACAGTAAGCAAGCAAACACAAAAAGAAAACGGCTCCCTGGAGGCCCATCAATCTTTTAGATTTGGGGCAGCCCACAAAGACTGCTCCAACTTTTTTTGTTTTTTATCGAAGTGTCTGCGGCACCTGTGGGAGAACATTGGACACGGCATTCTGTGCTCACCAACTTGGCACTTTCATAAACCTCCCTGAGTGGCCCATGAATTTTGGATGATGCGGTCGCCTTCCTGGCACGTCTTAGCGGTGAATACGAAAATTCCCAAAAAAAGATATTGCTTATGTTATACTCTCAATGTCTGTCTCAGGGGTGGCTTCTGAAAGCTTTCTCTTTTTTAGACATAAAAAACTTTGGGCGGAGTTCGGTGTTATCGCAACTATAAACTCCGGACAACCTCTGAGATGGGAATATAAACTTTCCGTTTTGATATTGATACTGTTAGATAAAGGGTACTATAAATTTAGGCACCCTGTAAACGTTTTTCATGTTGGCGCAATTACATCAATTTAGTATAAAATTTCAGTATCGAAGCTCAGCGAAACACAGTGTAAACAAAACCGGTCAGGACTTAATAATTTCGACGGATGAGCATGCACTTTTTTCAAATATTACCAAATACATTTTATGTATCCCCAAAACCTCGATTCCTAACGGCATCGTTGCGTATGGTTGTTGCATATTACTGTAAAAGGGGGTTTAAAAAATTATGAATAATTTTACTTGGTAAATTATGTTCAATTTCGTAAATAGAATTGATTTATTTAAATTGGTGTCGCTAAAAAATAGTGCTTCTTTACTAGTAGATGTATTTTAAACTTGGCAGATTGTTTGACCAATTTGCTCGATCGCTCAAAACAACGCGGAAGAATGACTGTAAATCTAACAGTTGAATTAACAACATATTAACGCGAACCCTGCCATACTAAAAGAAAGGCTGCTTAATTATTTAGTTAATAATAAATGTTTTATTTGCCTTTTTTTCGCACTCAAATTTGCTTGGAATATAACATTACTTTTCTTCCCATTTTTTCTTGTTTTTTTTGCTTCCACCAATTGGATATTACGTAACTGACAAACCAAATGGAAAAAAGGAAACTTCAACATTTTAATTGGCTCTGAAGAGCACCGCTTTTTGTTTGTGTTCAACTTGAAATAAATCGTTCTTGTTCGATGATTTTTTTAAAATTTGAATGTAAAACAAATTCACATGGAAAGCATCATATTACTTAAGAATAATACACATAAACACAATTCTATCCTTAACCTGTCGCTGAAAAAGGTTTTATGATATAAAGCATGATTTCATGAGTTAAAGCACAATTTACATCATTTTGATTTTTATTATCGATCCTGCTGCGATGCAATTCAAATCATAAAAAGTGTCAATGAACGGTTCACGTAAGGATATAAAGTATTGGTGATATACATTTTGGCGTTTTTTTGTTTGGGCGTGTATTTATATAGGAATTTATAGATGAAGACGCGTCACCAGATGATTTAACATTTTGTAAACCTACAGGGGAACCCTTAGTAAACCGAAAATTCAAAATGAAATATAAATCCTGCGCACACGTCCTGAATATTTTTATTTGTTCTGTGCAGCCAACGTTTAGGAGCGATCAGAGGATCTCCTCTACCGGGCCTTTCCGAGCGCTACTTGGACACGAACCAATTAAGGTAAATTAACAAAAATCGAGTCCAATAAAACATTTTACAAAGGTGTCCTTAGGTGGTGCATTTATTATAAGCAAAATTTATGAGTGTAAGTTTTTTTTAGAAAAAATACAAACATTAAAAATCCCGTTTTCCTTTAATATCTCAGTGCTCAAGGGGATGAACCGTAAAAGCCGTCTAATTAACGCGGCTGCTCTAAAACGGCACACCATAAAGCAAACAGGTGAAAGCCCCTTTGAGATGAACACCCATAGCAGATCCAGCAGATCCGGGCTTGCGTCCGGCATCGTATCTAAGTAACACAGTTAAGAAAAGAGTTTTTTGTTACTATTTTACTTTTTCTGCATAAAAAAGTGCAGAATTGTTAAGGTTGCATTTTTTTTTATATAGAGCTCAGACTCAACACTTTTTAGCAGGGTAAATGAAACACCTGACGACACCTTATGAAAAGTTTCAATTCACTTTATTTTTTAATTTATTTATCCTAATGTAATTTACGCTCGAATGTCGATCACAAACATTCTGTAGAAGTATTTGAATAGGTCCTTGTAAAGAAAAAAGAGAGTCAGTCACCAAAGGGTAAGATGCAACCACCAAAGCACACACACAAAAAAAAAGAAAACCAACGTAAGTGAGGTTTAATGGTGTTTTCTCTCGCGAGTACGCTCACAAATTAAGTCAATTACCGGAGCGACCGAAGCGTCCCCCCCCCCCCTTTGTTGACGCCGTTAAGCGAGGAACTGGGCGCGTTTGCTCGTGCCATGGTGGCTTAGCGTAAATCTGCACTCGCTTTGTGCGCTGTTTTGTGGCGGGGCTCGAAGCCACAGCATCGGGAAACTAAGCAAAAAATATTATCATACGGGAACACGATCAAAAGAAGACGGACAGACGTAAAGGAACAGGGGTTGAAGCGTCCTCAACTTACTTTTATGGCTGGAACAGATTAGAAGCGCGTTTCAAAAAGCCTTTAATGATTTTTTTTTTTTCTGCTGCCAGTAGTTTTATGGGACTGTCTTCACATGAATGTGTGAAAATTCTGACTTCCTGCTCGAGGGACTTAACAAAATAAAATTGCAGTTGGTTTTCAAATAATTTAATATTATTGAATGTGTATGCCTACAGGTTTTGTTTTAATGCTGTCGTCGCAAAAAATATATGAAATTATAGCTGATTTTTTTATTGTACACGTCCATTGGCCCAGTTAGTATAGTCGCAATAAAACCACCCCATTTTTTAAGTTGCACAGAACTGCCGGGAATTTTGCGCAGGGACGTTCAGCCAATGTAAAGAAAAACATAGGTGCAAGGAAACGAAGTTAAGAATACGTCAAAATAAGCATATTGGCCACTATAAAAGTATCGAGGATACTTTTATATCCTACATTTTAATGGGTTGTAACATCATTGTGTTCTAAACTCGTTCTTCTAGAATTGCTAAGTCAACTAACGCTAATACCATAAACATGTTAAAAAATGTCTATTTTTAGTGATCAGACGCGAGGAATTCTTTCTTTTTCTAGAGTATTGGAACAATTCATTAGACACCACGATTTTATGTGAAAATTCAGGAATACCTTCAAAAATGCTCCTTCTAAAATCCTTCTTCCTTTTTGCGTTTCCACTTTCTAAAATGATAGCAACCGCTAGCGCTACATTTGTGCAATGATTCAGCCTTTTGTCATGATGAGTTTTTTTTAATTTGCGACAAAATACAGGTTTTTTTTTTGTTCTGTTTTTTTTTTTCTTTTTTTTTGCGTTTTTAGCACAGGTTGCTCCCGCAACTTGCCCGAGAATCGCTATTAATGTCAAAAATGGGTCGCGTGTTTTCGACACGGAATAGATGACCCGATATTACGTCGTTGCTCACACGTAACATGCACATTGGTGCGCTTGAGCTGGGTACAATATGCACTCGACACTAGTCATTAGCCTAGTGGTGATGCGACCGCTTAGAACAAAGGAAGGCGGCGAGAGGTGCACCACAAATGACTGGATGGGGCTCCGTTTGTGTGAAGGAGAACACTGTAGCTTCGCAGTCCAAACTCAGCCGACACCAAATGTTGCGCACGTGTCAAGTTGTACTAGACGAGCGATTCCGATCATAATACACTGGTAACTACCATGTTTGTGTTAGTTGGGTTTAGGCATCGCACGCGCCCGCGTTGATGATCTGTTTCCTCGAAGTAAGCGTAGTATCACCGCACGAGTGCACGTATGGTTTGTGTCCACGTTGGTCACGACTGCTCGTTGGACGGACAAATTTCCCGGACGTCGGACGCTTTGTCATCCTCGTTAAAAAGGGTGGTGGCGACGATTCGGTTCAGCCTAGCACGTATACTTCGTACTTGTAAACGAGTGTACAGAGCGCGACACTGTTAGTGCGAACAAGCGATCGCCGGTTTTTCCAGTTTTTCTCTTTGAAACCAAGGGATTTTATCCAAGTTATTATTGATACGGAAAGAGCTCATTTAGTTCTATAATGTAAGCCATAAAAGTTCCTGCTCGCTAATACTATTTAGAAGTAAAATGCGAAAATGCGCGGATGTCGTGTTCGCGCTAACAGTGTCGCGATGTGTACCTTGTTTCTCACGCACCTGGCGGTCGAGGGTTACTTGCATAGAACACAGCCAGTAATCTACGCTGCTTAGCACCATTTGTTAATGGACGTTTCCGTTACTTTTTACAGCGATAGCTCATAGCTCTTCCCACCACTGGAAATGACACGTCCGTTGGCGTTGCAGCTGGCGTAATAGGGTGTAGGCTTGAGGCAAACCGGCTTGAGGCAAACCATCGTTGTGGTGTAATTCTAAAATTTGCAATTGTCGGGTTACTGTGTAGAACTATGTGGTTCGGATCCGCCTTGCGGTATCTCCCCAAGGCGGTGGCTAAGGAAGGCAAATCGATGTGACTGCAGCAGTGCGATACGGGGGAGGACCGAAACGATAGGCCCGACGAGGCACTTGCCGTCACTTGCCGCGGCCGCTTTTCTCGTCCAAGAAACCCAATCCCGGGTAGCTTTCCCGCTTGGATTAGTATCGACTGTCTCTTTGCCAAAAGCCTGCCGCCTAAGAAGTAGGCATCCTCGTCACGCCACTTGAGTTGATCCCAGTCGAGAATATTCCGGTCACTTCGTTATTCGAGAAGAAAACAGATTTCGGTAGGCGACGTGAGTCGAAGTCACGTCTTTGAACAAGACCCTGATACCCCCCCCCCCCAAGCATAGCATATATATTCTCCGAAACCGCTAATGTTACAACGGGCGCCTATGTACCAGCAATAAATACTTTATTTTTGCAAATGCATTTTTTTTACGAAATTTTTTAAAGCGCAGGGGAGTTGTCTGTCGGTGGATTATGTTCTACGGTAAGCAACAATATTATTCTCATTGCGTCTGGTTTATGCTGCGTTAGACGGTAATGCTAAAAACTGGTAAAACAAATTTAATCTCAGAACTCGCGATTACCGGGCAGTTTGAAAGTTAATAAAATAATACATACATGTTTTTACAAAGAGGTGTTTGGTAGCAGCAGCAGATGGAATCGCTTGCTCAATGTTGCATCACTCAGAAAAGTAGAAGTGAAGAATAATAAAAGCTGTCAATCGCTTGAACCGAAGAAAGATCTTTTTTGTACAAATAGAAATGCATTGAGGAATAAATCATTGTTCAAGCAGTATTGTGGAGACCAGGAACAAAAAGTGGACAACACGGGTGTTCAAAACGTTGAAAGTTTAAGAGCTTGCCTGCACCTTGTCCATTATTTATATTTTGAGAGCCGAGCTTATTAGCCTCAACTGTCTTGTTATTATGACATATCTTAAGAAAAACGTTGTCAATGACCCAGAAAATTAGAAGTCGCGGATGCGAAACGTCCGAAATAATGGTTTCAGGATGAAATAGAATCTGTATTAGTTTTTATTATTATATATCTAAAAACGACTATATCGGTAATCATCAAATTTCTCTCGATGAGACAGTGTTTTTTGTCGTTGTTAGTTGAACGTTGCGGAGAAAATGCCCACAAAACTGGACATGCTCGGTTGTGAATTGTTTTTTTTTTTAATTTAAAAAGGATTTAGAGAATTTATTTCTTTGCGTTTTTTTTATATATCCTGAACTTCTAAATTTCATGTTATTTTTAACCTGCGTTTAGGATGAAGCAGCCGTAGTGCTTTGAAGCTTTTTTTATTTCATTTCTTCACTTCTGCATTTTGTGAAAGCAGACTAAGGAAAATATTTATTTTTAAAAATAGCCCGAGTTATATTAAAGAAACAACTTCTTGGGCTCATATCACATGAAAAACAAATGCATTCTGTCTTTCTTCAGAATTTCAGAATTTGTTTTAAAAGGCATTCTGTCAGGCAGAAGCAGTCTTCGTCATAAAATAAATTTTTATATATATTTATTTATTTATTTCTTGCTCTATTGCTTTAATTTTTGTTGATTTATTTTTCTTCCTTGAAAGCTGCTGCTCTTCCGCGATACGGCTTTTTCCTTTTACACACTCCGCGTTTCTCCCTCGCTTTCATACCTCGCTGACTTCGGTCATGGACACACCAAGCTGAAACCATAACCTTAGCGCTCCCTCCTTTTCTTCAATGGCCGACGAGTGATGCTCCTATGTAACGTGTCGCCCAATCACGCCTGTGCTTTGAACTCCTTACTTTTACTGTAGGTACTTTTTGTCTTGTTTACAGATTTTTTTTTTTTTTATCCTGGCTTTGACTTTGTTTTTTCTTTTTATCTGATTTTTCCCACCTTCACCAAGGCGATTCGTCCTGGGAATATGTTCTTCAGTTTATGTTGAGATTTATTTTTTTCCAACTTTGTTAGATCGAAAGTCTTTCGTAGTAGCATTACTTTTCTGAGTAGATAAATGAAAGAGATTTCATTGCGTTCGTGCCAACACAAATTAATTTTCTTTCCACCATCCCAAAAACAAATAAATAAACGAAACGAAAACATGGATGCGCCTGTTTTCGGATGTTTTAAGCTCTTCCAAGACAGGGCTATGTAATTAAACCCAAATTATTACATTTCTTGTTTAGTGTAATGTATTTTATTTTTTCGATGCTCTTTCTTTGTACCATCTGGCAACATCAGTCCTGAATAAAAAAAGACAATTATGGGGAGAGAGTTCCTATAATTGTATTTTATTGCTCTGGACTGGCCTCGTACTATTTTCTCTGTTTATTTTCCTTTATTCGCTATTACAATGATTATATTTAGCATTTTGAAACAAGCCGAGGCTGAGGAATACGAAACTTGTCTCTTGTTTTGGTGTAAACTTTCGCACTCTCTAGTCTCGGGTTGCCTTTCGTTCTCTTCGTCAACATAAATACTTCACATCAATTGTGAAACATTATTTTTTAGAGCGCAGCTCTTAGGGCCCGTTTCCGGCTTGAGCGGCGTCGGCGTCGCCGTCGTCGTCGCCGTCGCCATGGGCGTAACCGCGAGGTCACGTGACCCCCCAAGGTCACGTGACCCCCCCCCCCCCTCGAAGTCACGTGACCCCCCAGGCAACGTGACCCCCCGGTCACGTGACCCCCCCCCCCCCGAGGTCACGTTACCCCTCCCAAGGAGGACAGGAGTAGGAGGGAGGTGGAGGATTAGGGGGAGGAGGAGGAGGAGGTTGAATAATGAGGGGAGGAGGACGAGGTGAAGGAGAAAGAGGGGTGGAGGAGGGGAGGAGGACGAGAGAGGAGGGGAGGAGGAGTAGCAGCCAGGGTCACGAGGGTAGGAGGAGGAAGGAGGGGTATACCCTTCCCTCCTCCTCCTCAAGAGCTGCGCTCTAATTCGGCATTACAGGGTGTTGTAAACATCTTTCATTTTTAATTAAAACTCTTTTAATTATCATTTAATACGTTTGTAATATTATTTTAAAACCGAATTATTTAAAAGCGCCAATATGGTAATATTCTATATTAATACCTCGGCGCTTCTACTTTTAATCTGGCCCTAACTTGTGACAATAAACTGAATGAAAACATTGCAAGTTGTAGTCAGAACCTTGGTTAGATATAGATCCATATGATGTCACATATTGGCAAGCCCCATTTATTCAACCTAATATTACTCAAGTCGACTACGGCGAATCCTAAATACAGGTGTGAGAGTTGAGGCGGTCATTACTTTTACACCATACATTTTTGTGAAACGCCTTTTTCTGTCCGTTATTATTCACTTAATAACACGGCGACTAAGAACACCTTGACGGAATGTGGTTAACTTTCATGTATACACTCGCACGAATTAAAGTTTCACAAATACGAATTTTCTTTAAAGAAACATAAAAATTAATGTATTTTTTACATATAAGAAAGTGTGCAAATAAAAAATACCCGCTTCCCCAAGATAATATATATAGTTCCCTATTTCGGAAAACATAGAACAACATTTGAAATAAGCCATTTTTGTAATAATTTAGTCTGTTAAAACCCTATAATGAATACTGCATTGACGTTAAATTTAACTTCACGTAACGATGAAAACGCTGATTAGTTTTCTCTAAGGCATTACTGCCTTAGGTTTGTTACACGCCAACGTCCGACTAATCTGAGCTCACGTCAAACCCGTTGGACTCTGAACCTAATCCATAATTCACTCCCTACTGAACGTGTCGGAGGAAATCGAGGCTGTGCTCGTCGGGAAAATATTTACTAAATATGGATTTTATACATATATTAGAAATATTGCGTCACCTATTCTGCCTTGAGATCAGGAGAATGTTTTGCCCCATAGTGTTGAATACGTGTGCCTTGACTCGCATTCAAGACTTGTATAGTATCCTCGGCGTAACAGACGTTGCAGATTTTGAATCCAAATTTTCTGGCGTTTGTAACTAACCTGGGATCACTCTGTTGTTCATTATTATCAAGACAACAAGCTGTTCCTGAGCTTAGAAAATAAACAAACGAATGAATGGTTGAATGAACGAAAAATTACCATTAGGTTGTCTTGTGGCCAAAAAAATACCAATTTTAATAATATTTCGGTAATAATTATACGTATGTGTACCTTTGTGTTTGGTATTTATCCTGATATCTATGTATGTGTTATAGGATTTAAATACAAAAGTATTCCCCCGATAGGGTGCTCCTCAACTTCCCTTCTATAGCACCGCTAGTTATAATAATTTATTGCTTCCTGATAACGATAAGACCGAAGGGCTGACCTTCTTAATCTGAGGAGAGTTTATTATCATGTCACCCCTAGTTAGGGCAGGTCGTCCAGGATAGAGCCATCCGTGCGTCCAGTTGACTTCTTTTTGAGTACCGATTAAAAAACCGATTAACCGGTTAAAACGTTTGATCGCGATTAAAGCCTTAATCGATTAATCGGAAGGTTAATCGATCAATTGCCCAGCCCTAACTAGAAGTATTTCTTTGTCCGGGAAACATGATCAGATATAGTGCCGTTATATTCTGTACAGGAAAACCATGATTCAGCGTGTATCTACAGTCTGTGACCTTGGCGTTCTTGTAGATAGCCGTCTTACTTTAAAAGAACATGTAACATAAATATACGCTACTCCACTTCGTATGTCGGGGGTGGCTTCACGTATGACGTGTAATTTTTTCTAGGTTTATATATTTAGTTAAATTATCTTGCTCTTTCGTACGTTCAAGACTTGAATTGAAATCACTGGCTTGAAAATATTTCACTGCGGTTTTCAGCGCCTAAATTGAACGTTTGCAGAAGCGTTTGTTGCGAATTATTTGTTATAGACACTTCAATCGTCTTTACAATTATAGCTATAACTCGACTTTCAAGCACCTTGATTTAGAAGAGCTATCGAAGCGACGAGTCACTCGTGATTTGTTTTTTACACAAAGTCATGTAAGGGAACTTTGACAGTATATTATTCGTGGCATCTGTGAACTTTCATACCTCCATCGAAGCAGTATATTTACTTTGCCATTTTACCCGATTAATCTCCTAAAATTCAGCATCTCTGTACGGTATGTATGACCACTATATGGGCATACATGCTGATAATTTCTTGGGAAAAGTAAAATATAGGTAGCATTTAATGTTTTGTAGCAGCTCTTTGAATAAACTGCCTTGCCTTGTTTTGAAAAGTAATGACCTAAGTATGTGAGGGCGAGACTGTTCAATGCTCTATTGTATTCAGTAAATTATTTTCTTTTTAATAATCATATTAAAATCTTTATTTTGTTTCATCGCTGAAACGGGGGACCAAGACAAAAAGCTGCAGCAGCAGCTTGACGGAGGTCCTGGCCCCCTTTACAGCTGGCGATTCCAAAGCGATTTCAAAAACAAACAAAATAGCTACATTGAGAGAAAGGACACTATTTTAAATGTACAGACCACAGATCAAACAAACACAACAGGGAAAAAGTGAAATTAATACATTCATTGTAGTATACCATGGTACAGTGATCCGTGTGCCTTAGCCGTAGCTAAGAAAACAACCCTAAAATAATGCTCGTACCTCTGCCAGCGTTATTGCATGAATATCAACACCTTTTGAAAATAATTCATTTAATAAAGTAGTTAATTGGTAATTTAGCGTGTGGTTATAGTATAATGTATGTGATGGTGAAACAAACCATTTTTCTTTAGGGCGGAGTTGATATGAGGAAGTGAAAAGGACTAGGTTACATAATTCCTCAAAACACTTTATTTCTAAAGTGCGTAGACCTCTTGCACGCCACAAGAAGTCGGGACCTGTAAATATTTGAAATTGGTTTTATATTAAACAGTGAGAGCAAGTGTCCAGTATGATCACAGTATGAAACATTGGCAATAGCACGCACAGCTTTCTTTTGTAAAATACGTAGTTTATTTTTTTTTTTTGCATTTCCCCAAACTAGATGACAATAATTAAGTTGGGAATATACCAAAGCATTGTAAAGTTGGAGCTTAACACAACGAGGTAACAATGATTTAAACTTGGTTAGCAACCCCACTGTTTTCGACAGTTTAAACGAAAGATAATCAACATATTTATTCCAACACATACTATTTGTTAACCAAACGCCCAAAGCCTTAATAGTGTCGACAAATTCAATTTCCTCATTGTTCAAAATCAATGGGTTTGGGATCTTAACTGTAGCATGTTGACTTTTCAATAAAATGGGTTTGGTTTTTTGCGAATTTAACTTAAGGAGATTATGCATTTAGAGTGTTCCAATAAGTAGGCTTTTATGGCTGTTTTTGGACATGCACTGCCAAAAACATGTTATGATATTAATATTATGTAACAATTATTCTTGCTGCTTTGTTTTCTTAGTGTTTTACACATATGATTATAACCTGCGATAAAATGAAAAGAAAGCGTTGACGGGAAAAGCCTAAAAAATTAAGTTTTTTTTTTTATGACGACAGTTTACAATGAGATCTGTCAACAACTGTTGATGAAAGCAGCTTTTCGAAAGTATCTTGTAATTAATGAACTGTTAGTGGCAAGCAAGAAAATATTGAAACCCAAGGACTACATGTCTTCATTCCGCATTTACGCACGAAATAATCTTCGCGCTGGACGCCACCCTCAAATATGTGAGAAGCACCCAACTGTGCACTGAGCTCCGGAAATCGCACGGAACTTCTGCCTCAGGACAAATACATCTTATGTCTGAAAAACAAAAATGAACCAAGGAACTTCATGTTGACTTCGAAACGCTGACATTCGCAATTGCAACAAAAAAAACTTTTAATTTAATATCAAGCTTAAAATAACTCACTTTCGTATAACCTCGGGGGTTCTTGAAATACACGATCCTGTAAATACCTGGATGATTCGCCTTAAAGTGATTTCTTACTTTTTTCAGCTTGCCTTTTTTCAATAAAATAAGATAAATTTAATGAAGGTTGGACTTTAAATAATGTTAGTGTTCACCTAGTTGACTTTCACAAGCCGATGTTTCATGAAAAACGTCAGTGAACACACCACTGAGTTTATTCAATAGGAAAATAGCAGACACTTACCGTGTGTTGTTTGAGCTGGGCTTATTAATTAACGAGTACCGACCCGTTGTTTACCCACAGCAAGATTATAACTGCAAGCTGTCGCCCTAGGTTTGTTTTCTTGTATTATCTGTGTTTAGAGGATGTTTAATGTCACTGACATATAAAGAAAAACTGAGTTTCCTGAGTTCATTTATCTGATTGATAATCTGACTGCCAACTTACAGACGCACGCGAACCCATGCGTCATTTTAACGCGCACATGGCACGTTGCGAGCTGTAGATAATTTGTGAAAGCGAGTCAACATTTTGTATGTTGTTGGTGGTAGTGGTCTTGTTCTTCTGAATATGGCTGCAAATGTTACGTTTTTTTTGTTTTTTCTTTTGAGATACGAAATAGTTTATCGATTGAATAGAGCTCGGATTAGGACAATGGCTAACTACAATTAAGGTGTGCCATGTAATAGTAGCGGATTTTTTTTTCTGAGGTTTGGAAGAATTAGTCGACTGACACGTCCTATTCTCAGCTGAAGTAACGTGGACAGTTGGGCGAGTTGGTACTGATATAACTCGGTTAAAGTTGCGCACAAAAAGACCGAAACAAAGGTTTGTGCTTCGCTCTCTCTTTCTTTTGTCCAATAAATGTGAGTTGTGAGTTTGTGCTTGTGAGCCGTCTACGTGTTTTTCTCCTTCGTTTCTGTAGTTTTGCGCGCACCTTTAGCCATGTTTTTTTTTCGACTATTTTGAGAGGATGTTGAAGATTTGTTTTACACCCGCTTTTTTATTCCAATAGTGGCCAGAGGACGGCATGATCAAATGTCGCAGCCCGATCCCTCGTTCTCGATGCTGCAAGCACGCTGCCCCGGAAGCGTATTCGGAAAAGCTGGTGGATTAAGTCGAAAGGCGAATTTCGGCACTTTGGCACTTTTTCGTTGACACCACATTGCCTGGTGTACGGGGGAGGGAAAGAAGGGGGGGGGGGGGGAGGTGGTTCTGGAAAATGGTTTCTTTAAAACTTCAGAGGTGTTTTAATCTTAAATTGCACCTCGAGCCATTAAATTTTACTGTCATTTTGTTCAAAAGAAAAATACGGCACCCAAACAGGGATGATCAATAAAGGATGTGACGAGGAGAACAAAATAAAAACCACAAAGACGAAGAGAACAGACAAGTTCAAAGAAGATGAGAGCAAGAAAAATATCTAAAAGAAGAAAAATATAAAAAAACGCATGAGTCGAACCATTTCTTTTTTATCAAACCCACTACCTCCTTTGCAACTGGGCACACCTGTTTATTGAGTTTTCGAAACCGTCGGCTTTAAGAAAATAGCGACCGAAAAAACTTAAGAATCTCTTGTTATCGTGTAATATTTAACAAATAAGCAACGATTTGGCCTCACTTTGAGACCGTGTGACTTCTATTATTTTGTGATGTAATGATGGCAATAAAGAATAAAGGAATAACTTATCGTGAAGTGCATCCTGGAAAAAAATACTGCCGATTGACATTGACTGAAAAAAGTTCCGTCTGGTAAAATAAAAGTCAAAGTATGCAGCCTTCATAGCAAACAGAAACGGCTGGCCCCGTGTCTTTGCGGGGACTGAACGACACGAAGAGTTAACTCGTAGGAGACCTGTTACCATTCAGTTAATATACAAAGGAAGTGACACATGTTACGTTGCACGCTTCATACTGAAATACTTCCCTGACACACTGACACACACAGAGAGAGAACACACACACGCACATAGAAAGACATGCACGCACGCATACGTACACACACGCACGCAAACCCGCACACACACAAACAGACACACGCAAACACACATACACACATGCACACACGCGCGCGCGCACACATACACACACACACACTTACAAAGTGGATGTCTACTTATTTTGTGGCCCACGCCCAGCGCTGAGTTTGTTTCGAAGGGTGGACCAGGGTCTGCGTATGCGGTTCAAAAAGCCACGGTTTTCCATCTGTATAACCGAGAAATTCAGCGACTCCACACACAAAACAATTAATAAAAAGAATAAAGAGGTGCTCGCATTAGGTCAACATGAGCCGCTTGCGAACGGCAGTTTCGCCCGAGTCGGAAGCGATGGGTACCTCCTTTGTTGCTGCACGGCAGAGTAAACAACCAGTTTACGTTTCGCCGCACAATGAAATGTCCTTGGGACTTTCAATACGACTACGGGCGAAACAAACAGTATGTCCGAAAATAAATAAAAACTTCATGAACGAGGAGAAGAGGACAAATGCCGAAGAGAAGCGGATACGGCAAGCTACCCACGAGTGTAAACAGGAACTCAAAAAACGACAAAAAAGAAAATCATAACTTTTAAGCTCCTATTTTAAGCCGCAGTAAAGATGCCGCGGTTTTGTAACAGCATGGTACTATATGGACCTTTCCAGCACTTATGACGCAGGTAAAAAAATGACGAGTCACTGGGCTGTGGACATTGTCTGATGTCCCGCACAAAAGAGAGCTACTGGGCATGCTCAAAACACCTTTCACAGCCCAATAGACAAAGATGGCAGCGCGCTCAAGGCGATTATTGGAAAGGGGAATAGTCCCCGACAACTTAAGAAACGCAGGGTGTGGCGAGTCCCGGGCGTCTTCTTGTCGCTCCGTAGCCAATCAGATTGTGGCATTAGTTGATTCCTAAGAATCAAGCGCGATAATAATTGACCGCACCTTCTTTAAACTGTTGCTGGATCGCCGCATTCTATTTTTACCTGCACCTCCTGCAGCGGCGCAGAAAAGTGCAGGGCCGTGGCCTTCCGGTCGTATCTGAATACACATACCGGAAGTAGACTGCCCTCCAGCTTTCTGCGCCGGAAAAGAACGTGCAGGTAAATCGAACGCAGCTAATATAGTTAAAGCGAAAAGTTTGATTCCTCGTCTTTACGACCTTGCCGACGTCACTCGGCACCAGTGACAGCGCACCGTTCAAGCACACGACATGCGGGAACAAGGTTCCCAGTCAATCGCGACGCTCAGTTATCTGTTCTCCGCCTGCTCCAGACCCGCACCAGAAATACATTGTCACAGCCCTGATTGCCTTTTCACGTTTGCCATTACCGACCAAGCAAATCACGCGCAATAAGTGTGTTGCGATCCCGCGCTTTTTTTTTTGTTTCTGCGCGTGATTGGCTTAGTTGGTGATGGCCAACATACGGATACAAGGAGCGCCGTGATTACGTACTTTTGGCGCTGCCTTATTGCCACGATTGAGAGGTAAATTCGGTTGCGGTCGAAAGTAAAGTGAAACGGCCCATAATCTAATCAGAGCCAATAGTGTCCAGCCGCTGACGCCATTCTGGTTTCATAGATGAGAATACCCCCCTGCTCTGAAGCTTTGAACGAATTGTTGTACCCTCATTCGGGGTAATACAAGATCACCCGATTGGGTCTCGCGCTACTTATGGCACTTTTGCTGACCTTTTTCCTTTCTGTGTAGCGCCGAAGAACGGAAAAACGCCTCTCAACATCCGAAATCGGCTAGATTCAAGGCCGCAAGACAACTGAAAGTACCAGGTTCATGCCACCATTGACAGGGTACGCGTCTCTCAACTCCGGGTGGTGATGTCAAAACTGTTAGAACTTCAGATTGGGCGAGTTGGTTGTTCATGTGGGTCAACGTTTTAGCGCACTCACCACCACGTCACCACACCCTCAAATCGTGCAATTTGCTGCTCCGAAAATATAGAACAAACTTTGTGCCTTGCGTTGAGGGGGTTCTCTATTCGTTCCCCATTTTCTGAGGAAGACAATACGTAGGACAAACTGGGCGATGTCTTAATTTCCGCCTTCGTGAACTCAACAACAACAACATCGTAAACGCCAACTCTGGCAACTTAGGAATACACTGTCGGGATTGTGGGTGTGTCGCACATTTAAACAACAGCACCGTGTTTGAGAAAAGTGTAAACCAATTAACAAAGGAAATCATTAAAGCCGAGAACATCGTACGACTAGAGAACAAATGTGGTAGTACGCCGTCGATAATATTATCCCAAAAAAAGATTAATTATTTAGCTGCAAATAAGCCTAAGCGTTAGGAGGGAATTTTCGCTTCTTATTTTTTTTCTTTTTCTATTTGAAAAACGTCTCAAATTGAAGCAGAAGTAGAAGCCGGAGTTAACCACGCAATACAAAGTTGTTAGTTAGCGCTGTGTGAGAGTTGTGTTCCTTGGGTGTGTGAATGCTTGAGTGACAGTTTTTGGAGTTCGCTAAAACGTCGACCAAGATGTCAAAACATTTAAAGTCCCGACGTTTTCTTTCTTTTCTTTTTTCGAACTTATATCAGGGCAATTTATTTTGGGTTTTTTTTTATCATGCTTTTAGCATTTTATAGCTTTGACCTGTGCTACTACGGCGTTAGAATTTTCGCTGTTCCTTTGCATTTTCCTGGTTATCACGTTTCGCACCAGAGCAGGCACGCTTCTACAGCGTGACAGTTTGAGACGTTGAAGTTTGCACTACCCAAAACAAGTCCGAACAAGTCCCATAGCGCAAAACTAACAGGTTTTAATTGACTTGAAAGTTTCGCGCGAGCTGCGCTTGAGAGCAATTGCCGCGCTGCATTGGCCACTGCCAAGCTACTGATTGAGATTCGTAGCTGCCGGTGCTGAGCGCAGTCCCCAGGAAAAGAGGACAGGAGAGAACGTACATATGGAGAAAGGAAAAGGTTAGGATTAAAAGAGAAAGAGAGAGTAAGATAGAGAGAAGGAGGCCATAACTTGCCGTCGGAGGCGCTCACATCTTGAAGAGAGAAAAGAGGGTGAAGAGGAGCGTGGTTTTCGTTCGTCTCACGTTTTTTTACACGCTGATCAGCTTCCTCAGAAATAAAAACAAGCTCCTGGTAGTTTATACACGCGAGCGGCTCCGTTTCTTAAAACAGGCATATACGATATAAAAGCATTTGACGTAAAATGTGGAACTACAATACTTATTCTAGAGGAGGCGGGATTAAAATGTGTACAGCCTCGAAGTTAGCAATGAAAGAAGTTATCTTCACCTGTAGAATTGATTCACTCGGCGTCAACAGCTAAGTGCCTTCGTGTGCTATCAATAAAACCTACCAAAAAAAAACTAGGTCGTAAAACGCTTTTATGGGTTCGCGAAAATAATCCATGGAATAGGGAAACAAGGGGGACAAAGGACAAACACAAACCTCCAAACACAGCTATAGGTGACTGGTGCGCCACCGAAAAAATCCGCCTGACACTGGTTTCGAGCCAGGGACCTCTCCAATTCCAGTGGAGCGCTCCACCAACTGATCTAAACAGGAGTTAGACGTCAGTAGAGCAAACGTGTTTTGTCAACTGCCAATAACAGTCTTACACCAACAAGGGTGAACTCGTTTGTTCTACTGACGTCTAACTCCTGGTTAGCTCAATTGGCAGCGCACTCTACTGAAAATTAAGAGGTCCCTGGTTTGATACAAGGACTTGGCGGATTTTTTCGGTCACGCACCAGTCACCTAGGTGAGTTTGGAGATTTGAGTTTGAGGTCCCTCTTGTTCCCATTCTCCAGGGATTATTTCCGTCATTCTTGTCCAGCTCGCTTGTACCTTCGCATTTAATTGCACAACAAACCAAGGGGTTCTTTGGCTTTTCCATATTTTTGCATCCAAACACATACACTCACAGAGACAATTTATTCCACGGAGATATCTTCATTCCCCTAGAAAAGAGGGGAAGCAAGAGAAAGAAAAGTGACCTGTACTTTCAACTCTGAGCACGTGGCCCTCATGCACAGTTGTCGGTTAGAATGTGCGGCAGGCTTAGCGTTTTAGATTCAGTGGACTCAACAGGTTTAAACCTTAAGACTAATGGACGCAAAAAAAGGAAGGCTACAGCGCTGAACTAACTATGCAACAACATGCTCATAAATATTCTAAGACAAGAAAATGCGCGTTGTCTTCCAGTCCACTAGGCTAATAGGGCAAGAGAGAACAAAAATTGGAATTTTGCGTCTTGCCGTCTTGTGGATAATGATCCCGTTTTCTTTGAAGCCGGTCTTCCAAGTAAGCGTGAGTTAGGCACCGTACGTAGCGTACCCGTACTTTCTGTGAGAAACAGGGTAATCCACGCGTGTACGCAAGCCCGTTTAGGAAATAATACATAGCATGCTTGCTGGGTGTTTCTACCTGTGGCTGTGTTGGAATGAAGGATATTCTCATTTTCTCATTTATTCTTTCTACTCGCACGCATATATTCTGCACTGTCATTATACGTGATGTCAGTGATGATAATAATGATCATACTTACAACATTCATCGTAATGATCGTGAGTTTTTTTATCTTTTTGAGCGAAAGTTTTCTGGTTGACCTAGCGTAAACCAGCGCAGTAATAATTTAGAATTAAAACGGAAATTTTGTTTCTCTTTTCGCGGAGAGAAAACGTGGATTTGTACAAAACTAAGCTATTAGTTATAAATACAGCTAAAAATGCTGATTTTTAGCTGTGGTAAGCTTTGTTATTCAGAAAATGAGTGCCGTTACGTCTATGCTATTAGGTACAATTTTGTTACGAATATCGCATTTGAAACTCAGTTCTGGTTGGTCCGTGTACCGACTTGTCTTTATGCAAATAATATACGGAGAGCAAGTCGTCTGCTTCTTGCGCAGGAGTTCCGGTGACATCAGAACGACGCCCAGCTTTGATTGGCTCCAATTGAAGGATAGTGGGTGGACCTCAAAGCAAGCTGCGTTAAGGTCTATCCACTATCCTTCGTTCAGAACCAATCAGAGCTCGGCGTTCTGACGTCACCACAGCCCCTGCAAATAAGCAGACGAATTTGCGCTCCGCCTTGCATGCATACATTTTGAAGGCGGCACTGCTCTTATGTCTCGCTGCTCTTAACAAATTCTCCATTAATAAAAAAAAAAACGTGACTAAGTTCGAACTGCACTTATGCTAAGCTCTTGCTTAAGCAAAGCTACTTTTTGGTGTAAATATTGTGACTCCCTCGGGATACTTATGGTAATGGGCATTGAAAGCACAGCTCGGTTATATTCAAAATGTATAGAAGCAGTCAGCCGTCTTGTTATTACCACCAAATCATTCCGAATTTTTATAAGCTCATGAACAAATGAAAGAAAAGATTTAAGTCATTAGCTTTAGACTGCATAAAAAAATGTGAAGTTAAACATGCAGATCTACTCAAACTTTCATCATTATCGACCCTACAAGCATCGAAAAGTTTAGTTTGTTTGTCAGATTTTTTTTTATTCCTGACAGTATTCTCATCCTTTGAATAACAATCAGACCTCCCTGAACGTAGCTTTAGAACCCCCCCCCCCCCCCCTCCCGACTACCCTCCTCCCGATTTACATAAATCCAATAATAGAAAAAGCTGTCTTCGCAAAAAATGCATGGGCACTTTCAACGTGACTGCTTCCTGAAGTTGCGGCACGCACGAAACAGCGTTCACTTGTGCCTTGCACTGTATTCTAAGTAATCGCGTGACATTTACCGTGCAGGTACAAATCAAAACTAGAACAATAATTGTGGTTGATCGTTTCAGCGTTCGGTATTTTGAACAATCCTTGCGTGTCTTTGTTTTTTGTGTCCGTGCGGTGGCGTGGAGGTGGGAGTGGCGAAATCAATCAAGCCGAATTCACGACAAAAGCAGGGTATGCGCAACCGTAAATTTGGAAAGTTTTCTACTTTTCGGATGTTTCATTTGTTTCTCGAACTAAACCGGTAACAAATAACAATTTTTTTTTTTTTTTTTATGAAAGAGTTTTACAGCAGCAAGAGTCGAAACAGGGCTTGACCTGACTTCACGATGGAAATTCAGTTAATTACGGTTTTCTATCTTCATCGACCGAATGCTGTGACATCACCAACAAAATTTCGTAACGGCAGCGGTTTGTAACCAGGTAACGGCTTTCGGGAGTGTTTTTTTTTTTTTCTTTTTGTATAAAATAAAAATAGACTGAAGGTTTGAAGACAGTGAAGAAAATTTTTCTTTAAAGGAACATTTTTGATGATGTTTAATCGCGTTCGTTTTGATGGGCCTAAATATTTTAGTAGAACATATTCAAAAAAATTTGTGTTAGGATAATTATGTGAGCTTTTATGTTAACTGCGCAGTACATGCATGTAAGACAGAATAATAAGAATAAAAACGGATGTTACGAGCTTAACTCTTCATTGGCCTTTCATCCCCTACTCATCATTTTATTCTTATCTACAAATATCGCACGATATATTAAAGAGTTTGGGGTTCTTTTTACTGACCGATACAAGGTAGTCTGAATACTGATGC
The DNA here is from genome assembly GCA_013358835.2 of Ixodes persulcatus. NCBI lineage: Eukaryota > Metazoa > Arthropoda > Arachnida > Ixodida > Ixodidae > Ixodes > Ixodes persulcatus. The sequence continues at coordinate 1,109 of JABSTQ010001068.1, read as the reverse complement.
TTTTTGAATGAAACAAATAGGCACCGTTATAAATGGGATGGACATTTTGATATTCCATAGATTTATTACTCCTCGTTCCTTGTCAGTAGGTACTCCAGTGCTGGTATGCATTAAGATTGGTTAGGGTTAGAGTGTCTTTCCTAGAATAGTCGAGTACAAATCTTCGAGAAAGCAAACACATAATTTTTGTACTGATACCGCTCCGCTTTCTCTTGGTACCCTGCACGACAGAATGTACAGCGTGCCTGCAAAATGAAGTACCCACGGCCAAACGCTCACTCTCCATCCAAGAGTAGAGCTGAGGGTCCGAGCCAGATGTTAAAATTTCAGAACAGACCGCAATCTCAGTGGTTCTCAAATGGGGGTCCGCGAAGGCATTTTAGCGGTCTGCGAAGCCCAGCCTCATCACTTAAAGGAGCTGTGCAACGATTTTAACGTTGAACGAATTTGCATCTCCTACCTTTTGACACTGTTTATCTTGTTACAAAGGGCAGAAAACACATCTCCTTCCTTCGAAGTGTTCCGATTCCGCACGTAATCGCGACACAAAAAAAATTATAATATTTCCCGACCTGCAGCCATGAAAGCCAGGTCGCATGACGTCAATGGGGGACTTGTAATTAGATAGGAAGTTATGCAAATACCCACTCGATAAAAGGTAATCTTTCTATAAGTCTCGTCGTTTCAACATAAATATAAATGCGTCAAAACCCTGGTATCATCGACAAACCGTTTATTATGCGCAGTTTTAGTGGCGCCACCTAACCTAGGTCAACAAAACCGTTGGCTCTATCTGCTACCGCGAACAGTCGCCAGAAGCCGGAGGGGAAAGGGGACAGAGCCGGACGTGGATGGTCGGACCTAGACACGAGACTTTCCTCCTCTCGCCATGTTGATCCCACTGCGCAAGCACGTGGTCACGTGGTCCGCGAGCGGGTGAGTCCCTCGCTGCTCACTGATGGCTCTAGAGAGAGAGCTTCACCGGAAACCCCGCGCGACCCCTCCATTCACGTCACAGCACTCGTGGACTCGGAAGATGGTGACGGAGTTGAGAGGTGCCGAAAGCCTCAATATTTGTCCATTTTTAAATAAAACTAGGTCACGCAGGC
>JABSTQ010001067.1:30000-58891 GCA_013358835.2 Ixodes persulcatus | reverse complement strand
AAATGGTCCAGTTATCTCATAGTCAAAATGAGCTATCTATATTGGATAAGGCCCCACATTAGAGGAGGCTTGTGGAAACATCTATTTTAATTCAAAAGGGCATGTCGAGAGACAAGCGAGCTTATGGAGTAGTTGGCATGTAGTTTAACATTGTCGTTCGTCACGATAGGTGCGCGATCTCTGATATTAACATCCAGCATTTTTAGGTAAATATAGCGATTCATTAGTCTTACTGAGACAATGACAAATCATATCCTTGACATATACAGCTCACAGTAATGGAAGCAGCATTTGAACTTTTTGTAGCAGATTCTGTAGCATTCAAAATACTAGTATGGAGCTGCCACTAACGCTTTTAGAACAGATGCAAATGAAAAAAAAAAAGAAGTGATTGCATATTTAAATGAGTTTGTCTGTGATAATAATTGCCAGTTCCTCTTTGATACTGGAGCATATTACTTATCGCATTTTGTGCTAAAAATAAATAGGATGCAAAAGGAACAGATAGCCTTCTTTATTTGAAATAAGGCTCTGGTCAGAGCGGGGTTCATTTAAAACAGGTACTAAAAATGGTTGAAAAATAAATCATAGCCCAACCCTTCTGTTGCAATAAAGCCTCCCTCAAATCCCCGTTCTACATTCAGTGTAGAACGGTGATGGGAGTGTACAGTGGTTGGTAGATGCAGGTTATATGTATGGGACATCTATTTTCTAAGTAATATTGTTTATCTGGTCAATTTTCTTCCATCACAAACTGAGACAAGGTTCTAAATACAGTGGAAAACAGGAAGGAGGAGTGTGATCCAGATTTAGTTTTGCACAAGCTATATGGCAACTGACTTCATCCTCTTAGAATTTAGTAGAGTGGATCTGGGTATAATAATGTCTAGCCCGACAATACTGCCAGGAGCACATGTCTAAAAACCTGTCAGAAAGGGGTAGAGGAAGTTTGAATAATAATTTCCGTATTACGATGAGCAGCTGCTCATACTGAGAATTGATGTGAGCAATGTCGGCCATCCCTCTGCCTGAAATATCTATGCGTAAGCCACCCCCTATCAGAAAAAGTTTTAGCTGAGCGCTTTTTACGGCCCGCTCCGCTAAACCACTGAGCGAGAAAGCCACCAGGCATGCGCATAACACTCAGCCGGCAGTGGCCTTTGGGTGCAGGAATTGTCTGCTCCAGCGGCATCTGCGCTCCGATTGGTCGTTGCTGACTGAGCGTTGTGCGCATGCACGTGCTTTCCTGCTGAGCGGAGCGGACCGTAAAAATGCTCAGCTAAAACTATCTAATGTCTATGTCGCAGCCACAACTCCAAAACGTGCAGTCTCTTCTTCCTCGCTTGTACAATACACCAAAATTGCACTGCATACTGCTTTAGACTTGCTGGCATGTTTCACACTCACTCCCTGCAGACAGCTAGGACTGTCGGTAAACGAGGAAAAAAAAGTGTGAACACATAACATGCACGCCAAAACAAAACATCGATGGGACTATACAAGACTGCACTAAAGTTGCTGCTACGTATGCGCCGTACGAGCCAGCGGTACGAGCCATGTTCCCCGACCGACGGAAGAAGGAAACTCCGCCGGGCCCCGCTTGTGTAATCGGGGGTGTCGGGATTGCTCTCCGTCGGTCGGGAAACATGGCTCGTACCGCTGGCTCGTACAGCGCATACATAGCCCGAGTCTGTGCGGCCGCGAAGTAATTGGAGCGCTACGTCTACTCCAGAAGATCAACTTCGCTGAGGCGGAAGACCGGGTCTCCGAACTCAAGACGATGTTTGGCGAGTTGTTCAGGCCTGGAATAGGCCAAATGGAGGGACCACCAGTGCACCTGCACCTTCGCAAAGATGCAAGACCGAGATTCTTCAAGGCAAGATCTCTTCCCCACGCACTAAGAGACAAGGTTTCAGCAGAGGTCGACCGTCTTTGCCAAGAAGGAATCCTGTCGCCGGTGGCACATTCTGAATGGGCGACTCCCATCGTGCTGGTTATGAAGAAAGACGGCTCCGTGAGAATCTGTGGGGACTTAAAGTCACACTAAGCCCTGCCTGTGACATCGAACAGTACCCTCTCCCAAGAATCGAGGACTTGTTCGCATCACTGAATGGTGGAGAATGCTTCTTGAAACTGGACCTGAAGGATGCGGACCAACAGGTTCCCCTCGACAAGTCGTCAAAGAAGGTGGCAGTGATAAACACGCATCGTGGACTCTACTGCTACAACCCTATGGAATCGCCTCAGCCCCGACGATATTTCAGCGCAGGATGGAAGCACTCCTACGCGACCTTCCGGGGACGCAGGTGTTCCTCGATGACATTCTGGTGGCAGAACGTGAGGAAAAATTCGGGAAAAACTTAGAGAAAGTACTCCAAAACTGCACAGCAGCGGTGTTCGTCTTCGAGAAGACAAGTGCGAATTCCGAAGGCAAGAGGTAACCTACCTCGGACACCGAATTGACCGTGATGGGCTACATCCTGAAGACCAGAAGCTAAAGGCAATCAAAGAAGCGTCAACACCAAGAAATGTGCAAGAGCTAAGGTTATTTCTTGGATTCTTCACGTATTATAGGAGCTTCATTCCCCGCATGTCAACCATGCTCAACCCCTTGTACGACCTACTAAAACTGAATGCGAAGTGGCAGTGGGACACGGCCCAAGAAACAGCGTTTCAGGAAGCAAAGAACGCAATCCAGAACTGCGAATTTTTGGCTCATTTCGACCCATCGAAAGAAGTACTGTTGGAGTGTGATGCCTCGCCATATGGAGTGGCAGCAGTGCTTTCTTACCTCATCGATGGCGTTGCGAGGCCAATTGCGTTCCGCTTCAGGACCTTATCGCCCTCTGAAAAGAACTACTCGCATCTCGAAAAAGAAGCTCTGGCCTTGATCTTTGGTGTCACCAAATTCGAAGATTATCTCTTGGGGAGACAATTCACACTGGTGACAGACCACAAACCCCTCGTTGGACTCTTCAGGGAAGACAAAGCTATTCCAGCAACAGCGGCTAGTTGGATTTAGAAGTGGGCTCTGACACTTGGTGGATACATGTAGAACATACACTTGGTGGATACATGTACAACATACGCCAGAGGGCTGGGAAGTGCAACGGTAACGCCGACATGCTAAGCCGGGTTCCACTGAATGATGGAGGTCAATCACCGACAAGCCCAGAGCAAGTGGCCTTCGTGAAGCAACTGAAAACAGGACCACTTTCGGTGAAACAAGTTGCGGATTTGACCGCTGCAACACGGAGTTGAGTAAACTTCGAACGACTATCCTGGAAGGATGGCCAACTCAGCCACAAGATCCTACTCTCGAACTCTTCTGGACCCATAGAGCGGAGATATCGGTGGAGGAAGAACTTGCGGTGTGGGGGAGAAGAGTGGTAATTCCACGAAAGGCAAGGCGAGCAGTGCTGCTGGAGCTACACGACGCCCACTCTGGCATGGCTGCGATGAAGTCCCTGGCCAGATCGGTCTCTTGGTGGCCAAACATGGATCGCGACATCGAAAACATGGCCCGCAACTGTCATCAGTGCCAGCAAGCGCAACCTATGCCGCCCTCAAGGGAGTCACTGTCGCGGCCAGCAGCTACCATACCCTGGTCAAGAATCATATTGACTATGCGGGACCAGTCAACGGACAAATGCTGCTCATTGTAGTAGACAGCTACCCTAAGTGGATTGAGGCTGTTCCGGTGAAGAATGCTACTTCAGAAAAGACCGTAGAATTAATGCGAGGATTATTTGCTCGTTTTGGAGTGCCATACTGCATCGTTTCCGACAATGGCACTCCCGTCACCGGACAACCTTTTAAAGACTTCACATCCCAGAGCGGCGTGCGACACGTTCGAACTGCACCATATTACCCACAGTCGAATGGACTCGCCGAACGGGCTGTGCGAACGGTGAAGTTGGCGCCGAAAAAGATTTTCGGCAAAGACCTACAAACAAAGCTGGATTGGTGTTCGCCGGTAAGCACGTCAGAAAATCTCCGGCGGCAGAACTCTTGGTAGGACGTCAGCTACGTTCGATATTGGACCTCATTAACCCAACGCGGCTGGAGAAAAAGGAAGAACAACAATCTCAGATCACCGCTGACAAAAGACTTCAACGAGGAAGAACCGTGTTTATCCGCAACTACGATCGGGTTCCCGTTGAATTCCGGGAGTCGTAAAGGAGACGAAGGGAGCGCTCATGGCAATCGTTACCACACCAGACGGCGATGTTGTCCGACACGCCGACCAGATCAGGCTGAAGATTCAACAAATGGAAACGCCAACTTCTGAGGACGAAACATGGATGGACGACGTCGGCATTCCCGAGGCGCTAAACATGCCAGTGCCAACAAGGTCAACTCGTCCAAGACGGAAGCTTTCAACCCACTTAATGTAAACCAAGGGTGGAGGAGTGCTACGTACGCGCCGTACCAGCCAGCGGTACGAGCCATGTTCCCCGACCAACAAAGGGCAACCCGACACCACAGCTAGCCTGAATCAGATTAGTGTCACATTTGCTGAGCTTGAAGTACAGTCGTGATCTACATGAGGGTGAACAAGTAATCGTCAACTGCCCAGTACTGGGAGAACCATGCAGCAGCTCACTTGTAAGTCACCTGATAAGGAGAGAACGTTACCACGGACAGCAATGAGCAGTTCATAGTCACCTGTTTACCTTCATATGGATCTAGTCTCTACCTGGCTAAAGTAGCCAGTGTGTGTGCAGCAGAAACGGCTGTATCGAAATCTCAAGAGGATGAAACTTCAGAACAGGCTTGTTAAGGTTTCACACTGCAAGTATGCCCATGCAAATTTCACTTTCTCAAACATAAAAATGCATTTCAAATTGTCACCCAGGACAAGCTGCTCTTACACAGCTGTATATATAAGGCAGCTTACCATCAACAACCTTTGCAGACTGCCATGGACTTGAACCTCGGCTAAGCTGGTGATGCAGGAACAAATCGGCCTAGTCGATGCTAGCTTCTGTTCGGCGAGGGCTGCACTGAGTAGAAAGGTGAGAAATGTGATGTCGATTATGTGAAACAAACAAAAGCAATCCTAGCATGCACAGTTCGCTAGAGGCACTGACAAATAAAAATCAAAGGTTGGGTCAATTATGTTAATGCAATATACTTCAAACGCGTACCATGAGTGCTGGCAAGACATTTGCTGCCTCAATCTAGATAAGCTTGTAAATTTACAAGCCAAATAAAAAATAACTTAAAAGCTGAAATATATTTTGATGGAACTACAAAAACCGAAGACTAGCTCTGCAAATATAGTGCTATCTATTACACCATACATGAGTAGATTCGAATTACAGTGTCCCCCTTACAAAGACTAAAGCAAAACAACTCAGTCTGCCGTGCCACTACACCAGAAACGATGGTATTGTGATCTCATGGAGATCAGAGTTAGGAACAGGTGTGACCGGGTTTGGCACGACAAATATGCCAATATCATTATTCATTTTTGCATATTCTACGGTGACAATGCAGAGAAACAATCACACACCAGATACTCAGAAAGAGAAGCACATGCACTGAACTTACAACTCTTGTGTATTCGACTACTTCCTTCTTCTCTTCAACATCTGGATTGACTTTCCAGAACGTGATAAGCAGAGGAAATAGCACAAAATACAAGGAAAAAAGCAAAAGACAAGACAAAATAAAAAAGTAAAAAACGAAAAAAAGGAAACCCTTACAATCCATCCCTCTCCCTCACCGCTATCGTTTAGATAGAAATTGGAGCTCTTTGGTTGACAGCGCTATAGAAGGACTACTTACACATTTGTCCTTCAGATGCTTTACTCTTTGCGCTTTCATTATTTCTCTTGTCAGTGGGTCTCAAATCCTACCTATTACGGAACAATTTTCAAAATGTGCTACGCAACCAATCCCGACAGTGGATTCCCAAATGTCCAGCAACGACTCGGTGGGTGTTTTATAAATGCTACCTTAAACGATCATTCAAACACCTGCCAGTCTGGCCTACATACTCCTTACCACACTACTTATGTAGGCCAGACTGGCACGTGTTTGAATGATCGTTTAAAGAAGCATCTTATAACACCCACCGGGTCCTCGCTGGACATTTGGGAATCCACTGTCCGGGTTGTGGTTGTGTAGCACATTTTTAAAATTGTTCCTTAACAGGTAAGTGTCGAGACCACTGACAAGAGAAAAAATGGAAGTGCAAAGAATAAAGCCTGAAGGACAAGTGTGTAAGTAGTCCTTTATAGCGCTGTGGACACAAAAGCTCCAATTTCTATCTAAAGGATAGCAGTGAGGGAGAGGGATGACTTTTAAAAGCTTTCTTTTTTCATTTTGTTTTTCGCTTCTTTCTTTTTTTCTTGTCTTGTCTTTCGCTTTTTTCCTTGTATTTTGTGTTATTTCTTCTGCTTATCACGTTCTGGAAAGTCAATCCAGACGTTGAAGAGAAGAACGAAGTAGTCGATTACACAAGAGTTGTAAGTTTAGCGCGTGTGCTTGTCTTCCTGAGTACCTGGTGTGCGATTGATATCTGGTGTGTGATCTGCGCTGTCACCGTAGAATATGGTTCACCAACTTGCCCAAGCATCCATTTTATCATTTTTGCGCCATTAAAATGACTCTCAAAGGTCGCCCAGCTACAGTGTGTATTCGCACAAGTCTTGCGAGTGTTGATTTGTAGGTACAGCACCCTGGTTGTGTCCTATGAGTGATATATGACCAAATACCATAGAGACCAATACTGCAAACTTCTCCGAAAACCAATGGGCGCGGTGGCAAACGGCAAGAGTGACGCTGTTCACCACTCTCGCCGTTTGTTTGTGTCTGTGTGTTGCTACTAACAAGTGCACCAATGGGAAGGCTTCAGCCATTATTGGGAACACTAAATAAACAAATACTAAATACAAATACAACACACACAGCAATACTGGATGCAAGAGTGACACACGCCTGTTGGGGTTGTATGGATATTTTTACAGCGTGTAGTTGGTCAGCCATTTCAAAGTTGCGATGAGTCGCTCACTGTAGATGAGCAATTTAGCCAGTGCAGTATGACTGCTAGCCTGGGGTCTTTATCCTGCACCACGCAGTAGTGATATGCAATTGCAGACTGGTACGATGCTCATCCAGATGGAAATGAACAGGGGTGGGGATTGAACCCAGGATCCCTGGGTTCTGCAGTGCCAGCTTTCGCTCCAGCTGCTCCGAGCTAGTGTGCGCTGGCCTCGGCCACCTATCCCCCAACGCAAGGCAACGCAACGCACTTCTGTTGTAAACTCAGCATTCGGCTTACGAATGAAATGTGCAATTCCTCTACAGGCTTTCATTCCACGTGAGTGGCATCGGAATTGCTAAAGGCCAGCCCATAAACACAGTGTGTTAAAAAACAAATCCCAGCAGGAATAAGTTGCTATTTTATTGCTCAATATATATATCACCTTACCATGAACAGCCTTGGCCGTTTTCCGTGAAGCCAGGACTTCACCAGAGGAGACTGTCATCCTGTGTAGTCTCAAGACACTCGAATCAGGATGGTGAAAGTGAATGCCAACTTCTACTTGGGAAGGGCTGCAGAGATGAAAACACAGAGTAGAATATATGATAAAGAAATCATGGACACCCTTGAAAAAATATGCACAAAAAGACAAGGACAAAAGGACATGAACACGTAGGACGTAGACTGGTACACATTCGCAACTCAATCTACTGAACACAAAATAAAAGAAGAGATGAGAGAATCAGAAAGGCTGTACTCGGAGAACGTGAGCTTCAGGAACCGGGGCATGAGGCAACGATGTCAGGTAGATTGTTTTACAGAAACTCTAGAATTACCAACAGCTTTCCCATGGAGTAAGGTGGTGAGTTCATTTTTATTGAACATCTTGAAAAATAGCACACTAAAAACAAGGAACAAAGGAGAGGAATACCTACACTACATATGAGTGCAAACACCCAACTCACATAAATTAGAAAAGCAAAAGATAAAGAATGCGGACGGAGCTTGAGCAAAAGTTCGAACAGGTCTAAGTGGAACGTGCTAATTCACCCATATGCATAAGACTGTCAAAACGATTTCCTCGGCAGCTCAGGTAAAAGACGGAAGTGCGGACACATTGGGTGCCCATACTACGAATAATAAAGGCCTAAAGTAATTCTCTTGTATGTTTTTTTTTTATAGTATTTGCTAATTACTCACGTTTTTCCTAAGGATGGCATACACGAGCAGTGTAAACAGTGCACAAGTAGGTGACAATCCATCGTAGATTTTATAGAGAGATTGAGCTATCTTTATGTATTAGCCATCCATCTGTTACCTTAACTGACATGGGAATTATGTTTGTTTGTTTTTATCTGCTCTTCTAACAGGTAAATCAGTGCGTTCCACTTGGGCCTGTGCCGGAGCTCCTTCCGCATTCTTGATCTCTTCCTTCTCTGATTTATGCGAGTTGAATCTGCGCTTGCATGAGGTCTGCGTGTTGCTCTCCCTATCTCCTTGACTTTTTGTGAACTATTTTTCAAGTACCAGCTCACCACCTTACTACAATCATGCAACAACTAAAAGGAATTACAACTTACACCATTCGCTAAAGGCAGTACCAAACGAAAAAAAACAGGGATTGGGTGAGGTATGTCTAACACTATATACTTCCACTGAACGAAATATAGATACCAAAAACTGGCGAGACACTACCTTAATTCAGGACATGCTTGTAAATTTCCCCAGAAGCTTGTAATTAATACTTGATAGCCTCTAAAAAAAACATGAGTAGGAAAAGAATAAATGCTTCACCATTTGAAGCAGCCTGAGTGTTTCTAGAGGTGTGAAATTCGGTGCACGTGCGTTGGATCATACGAAACATGTGTACAGCAAATGATGTTTTAGAGCTCGACATTTCGCGAGGAACTAATTAAGTGCCGGCGTGAAAAATTATTGCGCGGGCACAAATTTTTGCGATCGGGAGTGGTATGCTATGCATTAATCACCGTGAGGTGAATTCATCGCGGCACCAATTTTTGGCAATTCTTTTCTGATTCCGAATCGCGAAAAAGAAATCGTTTGCAGACGTCTGGGCGGCGGAAGCTACGGGCTTGTCAATCAATCAATCGCTGCCTTTTGTGGAGTCCAGCTCTCCGCACGGAAGTACGGAGAGTGGCTTCGGCGATGGAGGGGCACCGCGCTCTTCCAGACATTCTATTTAACGAGAAAACAATACGGGTAAGAAAGGCAATCAACCCCGCCGCCGCCGCCGCCGCCGCCGCTGCCCTCCCCCCCCCCCCCCCCCCTCTCCGTCTCCCAAAGAGTTCCGCCGGTACCAATGGACCTTGAGAGAGACCGCAGCCTCTGCATCGGGGGAAAAAGAAGAAAAACAGCCTCGCATAACACCATTCGCACACAATTAGTAATGCTGGTAAAAGCAAGCGATCTACAGACAATAACAAGCCTTTTGAACCCAGCAAAGAATAATCGAGCCCTAACGCACAAAGAAATGAACTTTCTTCGGGTCCCGTGCCGTGATCTTGGCTGTTGAGCAGATTTGACGTAGTACCACGTCTCACAGTCACTTCCTCTTTTACGGACACACTTGAAACTAAGGCAAACTCCACGCATCACGACTAATCTGGAAATTGACCACAAGACACAGGCATGCAAACACACAACGCCGGCAAAACGCGCGAAACCGATCGTGTGCGAAACATGGGCAGGCTGTAGACAACGTTGGCCGTTGATTCGAACGGGTTGTATTCGTATCTTCAACAAGTTTGAAATAAAACGATCAGCAAATCACGTTATAAAACTCATACAAAACACAGTATTAATAAATTATTTCGCACGTCCACATTTTCACAAGATTATAGATAAGTGCTGAACACGAAGCAAAATCTTAAATACGAAACTAGTCGTACAATGGTCCCAAACGGATTTAACAAACATTTAAGTTTCTTATACTGGCGTCAAAACCGAACGGGCGGCTTTGGTCTAGTTTGTTGAAGCAGCGTCTTTCTGAGCTTGTGGTTGTCGGTTCGAAACACCGTAAAGCCACCTGTTTCTTATATTTTTTATTAGTTTTTAATATTTAAATAATTTTTTTTATGTTTTTGCAGTCGTCGGCACCGTGATTTAGGGTAACAAGCACGCAGACGGTGAAAATAAAAAGTGCGAGCCCAAGGTTGAATTAATGCGATGCACAAACCGTGGCCCTCTTGTTTTGCCGGGATAATTCACAGCCTCCGTGCTAATATGGGGGTCAGTGTAGTAGGCAAACAGCGCAAGTGTTTCAACGAAGAAAGGAATGTAATAATAATGAGCATATTGCGAGCGAAATGGGAAAATGTGTAAGTGGTAAAACTGGCACAGTGATGCAGCTGAAGTTTTTCTGAAAGCGGTCATCTTCACCCAAAGTTGAATCACAAATACCGCCATTTTAAGGCAGTTATTTAGCTGAGCTCATAGCGCGCTACGTATTAAGCACATCTCTTAATTTACTGACTTCCGGAAAGTTGTATTTAATTTTGTTCTGGTAGATCAGTCCTATCCCCCGCGTGCCGCCTGGTTTTACTTATCGCCGGTTTCGCTCCGCAGTTTTACTTTTTTATTAGGCCTAAACACGTTTTTATTCCTGAGATTCAAGTACAGTGCGGATAGTAAAACTAGCTTTCTGAAACGGTATCGTTCGGCGTTGTAACATTTATTTTTCGCAGCGTCAAGGGGTCACGTTCACAAACCCGGCAGTGTGAACATCCACAACGCATTGGTGTTTCTCGCTTTTTTGCGTTAAAAAAAAAAAGATTTTATATTCGCGTTTCTCTGGTACGGTATGTCGTATAACATAACCTATCAAAGAGGCAGATATCGTTCGGCTATGTGAACATTTCAAATATTTCTGTTAGATGATCGTAACTACCACAGAAAACAGTCGATTCCTGCCTAAACAGCATATTTTAACACTCGATTAAAATCACCACTAAAATGATCCCAGGAAAGTCATGTACCTCTCGTAGCGCCATAAGCAATAAACACATCTCTTACTTTTCTAGTTTCTGGAAAGTAATGTTTATTAATGTTTTTGTAACTCAAGCGCGTGCTCAATCATTTTTATTTTTTATTAGAGCCAAACACGTGCGTATACCGCCGGACTTGAAGTATAGTACATCAAATTAAACTAGCTTTCTGAAAAAAGTATGTTCGCCGTTGTAAAATATATTTTTCGTGGCGTCGGCGGTCAGATTCTTCAATCCTGGACTGTAAATTTTCCTCACCGCAATGTTTTTTCTCGCGTTTTCGCGATAAAACTCGTCAGCCTGTCCCTGCTGGGATCAAATACGCCAGTGTCGGCAGTCATTTACGAAGGATTGATCAACGCAAACATTTCCACTCGCTATTCATGATTTGCCGCAGTTCGTCAGAATCGCAATGACTTGACTGCATAGTGAAAAGGGGAAAAAATAAAACGATGCCGGTCAGTAAACGTTACTTCCATGGCAGGGCTTCCAGCCTGAACAGCAAAGCGCCGATGCCGGCCAGTCACTGAACTTCCATGTAAATACTGGCCACCAAAGACAGCAAAATACCGATGTCGGTCAGTTGCTGAACTTCCATGTAAATACTGGCCATCAAAGACAGCAAAATACCGATGTCGGCCAGTTACTGGAACCTCCACGGAAAGACTGGCCAGCAAAGACAGTAAAAACCCGATGTCGGCCAGTCACTGTAACTTCTACGGGTGAACTGGCCAGTGAGCAAGACGAAACCCCCACGCCGGCCGGGGCCGGTAGCTCACCGGCGCCTATGGCCGGGCGCCGCCATCCAGCTACCAGGACCGCCCGGCGTAGTCCCGATACCGGCCGACGTGGTGTGCTACCTGGGATCACCCAATTTTTTTTTGTTTTATTTCATAGTGGCTTTTAATGGGCTGTGCCCTCGAGGTGGTACCGATTGAGGCATTTTTATTTTTCAATCTTTTTCTCAAAAAAGCCTCGCCTTATCAAATGTCCCTATCTACTATCTAGCGAAACCACAGCCAAGGGAACGGGCTAGCCAGTTTTGCCTCGGCCGCGTTTGCTTCGCGCGCCGAGTTCCCGCCGGTCAGGGCTTCGGACGGGTCCGCACGCGAACGAGACTGTTTCGTGCACCCGGACACCGCCGCATACCCCCCGCTGCCCTTTGGAGGATACCAAGTCCACTTCGTACATTCTCAGCACATCTCCAAGCCCGTGAGCAGCCGGCTGTTTTGGCCTCCTTCACCCCTCAACAGTCGCTCATTTTTTGGCTGCCGGAGATAGGGCTCTGTGCTAGTGGGTCGTTGGGTGCTACCCCGAATGTTTTTTTTTAGTCTCAGTGCGTTGAACCACGCAGAGAAGTCACTGGTTCCTGCCTTAATTTTTGTTTTTCCTTTTAAGGCAGCTTTTTTTTGACGGATCTCTGTTCGAATTTCGCGCGCGGACTGAGAGCGCCCGCGACTGTGTTTAGTTGCGCCGGCGGTCGACAGAGGGCGGTACGTTCTACCCGTGGATTTCACCACCTCTGTCGACTCCCAGCGGGGGGAAGCTAGTTTTTTTCCAGTTTTGCTTTCTGATAATTTCTGAATCGCCTTTCAATTTGGCTCCCAGCCCCCTCACGGATTTCTCGCTTAGGTGACGTTTAGTAGGAATGTTTTTTAGAGTTAATTTTGGCCGCACTCCGGCGCGAGTTCCTGCCAACGTTTGGCAGCCCTGTTGGTTTTTTTCCACACTGCCACATTTCTGCCCGCCGCCGCTACGGTGCGGGCGTGGTTCCGAAAGTTAGAAAGGTTCAGTCATAGTCTGTTTTACCTCGGCCGCGTTTGGTTCGCGTGCCGAGCTCCCGCCGGTCGTGTCTTCGGACGGGTCCGCACGCGAACGAGACTGTCGCGTGCACCCGGACACCTCCGCACACCCCCCTCTGCCCTTGGGAAAATGCCAAGTTCACTTCGCACAATCTCAGCACATCTCCAAACCCGTGAGCGGCCGGCTGGTGTGGCCTCCTTCACCCCTAGACAGTCGCTCGTTTTTTGGCTGCCGGAGATAGTGCTCTGTGCCAGTGTGTCGTTGGGTGCTACCCCGAACGTTTTTTTAGTCTCAGTGCGTTGAACAACGCACAGAAGTCACTGGTTCTACTGCCTTAATTTTTGTTTTTCCTTTTAAAGGGTAACTGCAATAAAAAAAGTGTTTTTTAAACAGCCTATTTGAGACAAGCATGCCACAAAACAAATCGTCTGCGAAAAAAAACTATTGGATAGCAGCCACTACGTGACGTTTAATAGCAACTTTGTGGTGCGCGATTTAAAACGGACGAAATAGCCGCAAACTAAAATCAGTCTCGCGCAATATATACTGCTGTAAAAAAAAATTGTTTTTGGCGGAATAATTGCTTTGTGATATGCGTGCCCCAATTAGGATGTCTAAAAATACACTTTTTTTTCTTTGCAGTTATTCTTTAAGGCAGCTTTTTTGCCAGATCTCAGTTCGAATTTCGCGCGCGAACTGAGAGCGCCCGCGACTGTGTTTAATTGCGCCGGCAGTCGACAGAGGGCGGTGCGTTCCATTCGTGGATTTCATCACCTCTGTCAACTACCAGCGAGAAAAAACCCTTTTTTCTCGCTGGGGTGAAGGGGGTTAACCACACGTCCTAGGTGGTGTTCGAGGCGGGGCTTAGGCCGCACGTCCGGGAGCTTCCTGGCTCGTGACGACGACCATTCCCCGAAGTGAAGAACCCAGGGGTCCAGTGGAGGCGGGAGAATTGGTAACGTAACGAACGGTTTAATTACATGGTTGCGATACAGTCGTCAAATCCGAGAGAACAACACAGCAGCCTCACGCCCCGTCTTATATAGGGGTCCGTTTTCTCCCTCACTCTCCGCCAGGGCAGCAGGTGCGACCGCCAAGTGCGTTGCGGCAAGGTCCGCCGCGTCGTAGCCAGAAATGCGTCATAGCCATGGTTCTCCGCAGTTAGGCCATCCCTCTCTCCCCTTCCGGAGCGCACGAACCCACACGCACACACAAACACGTCCCGTTGACGTCACGGACGCGTTGAGACTCGTTTTGGGCAGACGTTGACAGGTGGGCGACAGTCCAGAACACGTCGGGACTCGTTTCCGTACTCGTTTCCGCAGCGTTGAAACTCGGAAGAAGGTTGCCGAAGGTTCCATTCTTAACAGCCCCTCCGGGGCCAGGGAAACCTCGAATGGCCGGTGGTACAATCGCTGGCCTGAAGAGGTGGGTTTGGAGTAGGCCTTGAGAAGACGCTGCAAGCACCAAACAAACTCCCAAACCTCTCACAACGGAGGCATCAGCGGAAACGTCCCCCACAACACCACGCCACACCGCAGTCAAACGCTCGGAATTCGCCAAAGACCCGCCATACTGGATTACGGATTACCAAAATTTGGTACAATTCCGGGTATCGAGACCCCCTGTCGCCAAAAAAACTCATTTTTCCAACGAGGTCACTAAGAACAAAATACAAAAGACAAAACCCTTCGCAATTTGTGAGGTCATTTTGGGCAAAGTGCCCCCACTTTGATCCTCATTCCCGTGGATGACGAAAACCTCTGAGATCATCCCTACTATTTTTCGTGATGTCAGAAAAATCTGCTCAACCCATCGGCATTTCCGTTAAATTTGCCTTTTCTTTTTCTTACGCTGAAGTCATAGTGATCGATTTTCACGTGATTTCTAGACGTGAAAATGCGGTCCTTATAGCGCCGATAAAACAATCCGCCTTTTTCATTCCCCGTCACATTGGTCCTAGCAATCTCCTGAGCTGTACAGCGAAACCCTGACACACTAGGGTCGCTCTTCTGCTCGACTGTGTCTGCTCGTAGCAGAGGACCAAAGTTACGTGACGCCGGAGCTACGAAAGATCTTTCCCTGATCCCGTCTTCCTCCGCCTTTTTCGCGGGCTCGTTGGGACGGCGTACGCTTTCTAGCGCTGCGTGGTCAGGCTGTTCTACAACCTGGTCCCTCTCATCCCGGTTTTCTGCCTCCAACTCTGGGAGTGCTTGCTCCCCGTCAGCTGCCTCTGGCTCTGGATCACTCGTCAACAAAGGGGCGACCTGACGCGATTTGGACCTCGTACACGACTGAACTAGCCCTTCTCCCAGTTGTTGACCCCTTTCGCGCAGCAGGAAATCTGACCGGTTAGAAAACAAATAAGGATATTCCAACGGGACTGTTTGCGAGACAGCCGCCTCTGTCACTAGCTCTCCGAACGGGCCAGTTACCCTCACTGTCGCCATAGGCAGACAGACACTGTGCTTTTCGAGCAGCTGCTTGATCTAAACTACCTTTCCCGTAAAATCGGATGGCGTTACATACGACGGATGAACAACGTCCATCGTCGCTGCACTGTCCCGAAGCACCCTGCACGGCTTTCCGTTTACCTGGAGCTCGTGAAGATAGGGACGAAGAAGCTTCAGGTCCTTGTCACTACCGTTCACGTACGAGAACACAACCCGCGGTTTCTTACATCTGGCCGCTGTGTGTCCCGGCTCCTGACAGTTGTAGCACAGGAACGGCTTCCTTGCCTCGAACTGTCCTGTTGGGCTTTTCCGCGCCTCGTCTCCGTTCGAGTGTTCTGCGCTCTTTTCTGGGACCTTTTGTCCTGCTTCGGGCTTCTCGGGCCCGTTTTCTCGCGAGCCGTTACCCTGTCGGAAGGTCTTGCGCTGATCGCTTCGGCCGGATTCGCTTTCCTCTCCGCTCAGCTTTCTACGCGTTGCGTACTCTTCGGCTAGCTCAGCGGCCCTTTCGACAGAGTCGACTCCCACCCTGTCCTGCACCCAGAGCTTGACTGACTGCGGAATGCTACGAAAGAACTGTTCATGGCACACACACTCGACTACCTTGTCTCGGCTTTCGTACACTTCCTCGCTCTTCAACCATTCTATCAGGTTGGTTTTAAGCCCGTACGCGAATTCCGAGTAGCCCTCGCTGCTCTTTTTGGATGCGTTTTTAAACCTTTGACGGAACGCCTCGGCAGAAAGGCGGTACCGCTTCAAAAGGCTGGACTTCACCTTGTCGTAGTCGTCCGCGTCTCCAGCACTAAGGCGCGCGACAACCTCTGCAGCCTCACAGGGCAACAGAGTCAAACGCCGTTGCGACCACGTTTCTGGGGCGAAGCTCAACTTCTCACATGTCCTCTCAAAGTTAACTAAGAATTGGCCCACGTCTTCCCCAACCTTAAACGGCTGCATGAGCTTCTTTATTTGATACGACTCGGTCTCACTTGCTCGTACCGGAGCCCCAACTCTACTGTTCTGCGAGTTTAATCGCTGTTTTTCAATTTCGAGCTCTAGCCTTTTCAGCGCTCGCTCTTCGGTCGCTGCAGCCCGCTCCTGTTCTCGTTCCTCTCTTGCTGCAGCTTCACTCTTAGCGTTCTGAAGCAGTTCCCACGCAATTTTAATTTCCTCTGCTTCCACGCTCTCTGAAATCGCTTTACTGATCTCAGATTTCTTCATCTTTTGCTCCACCTCCACACCCAATTCTTCACATAAACAGAGTAAATCTGTTCTCAGTAACCTCATCAGATCCATGATCGCTGCTCTTTAGCTTTGGCTTTGCTATAAAACTTGTCGCGAGGTTGTACACAAACCTAGCGCACGAGTCAAACACTAAGGATTCCCAGCAGTTCAAAATTAATTACCCATAATCTGAAGCCTGGCGAATCCCAAAGCAAAGTCCAAACGCTCACCCGCAGATGTAGCACGATGTCGCATGGTCCGATCCCAACCGCTGCCAACCAGTTGTTCGAGGCGGGGTTTAAGCCGCACGTCCGGAAGCTTCCTGGCTCGTGACGACGACCATTCCCCGAAGTGAAGAACCCAGGGGTCCAGTGGAGGCGGGAGAATTGGTAACGTAACGAACGGTTTAATTACATGGTTGCGATACAGTCGTCAAATCCGAGAGAACAACACAGCAGCCTCACGCCCCGTCTTATATAGGGGTCCGTTTTCTCCCTCACTCTCCGCCAGGGCAGCAGGTGCGACCGCCAAGTGCGTTGCGGCAAGGTCCGCCGCGTCGTAGCCAGAAATGCGTCATAGCCATGGTTCTCCGCAGTTAGGCCATGCCTCTCTCCCCTTCCGGAGCGCACGAACCCACACGCACACACACACACGTCCCGTTGACGTCACGGACGCGTTGAGACTCGTTTTGGGCAGACGTTGACAGGTGGGCGACAGTCCAGAACACGTCGGGACTCGTTTCCGCACTCGTTTCCGCAGCGTTGAAACTCGGAAGAAGGTTGCCGAAGGTTCCATTCTTAACAGTGGTTAACCACAAACTTTTTTTTTTTTTAGCTACGGCTGCACTATGCCTCGTGAACGGTGGTTCACATCTGAGGGGAGCTAGGGGCGACCGTTTGGTTTGCACTCCACGACTAGTGCTGTAGCTCCCATAGACTGTTATGAGTCGGTGATTTGGAAATCTTGTACAAAAAAACCTTTATAGTGTCTCGTGTCCTGTCCAGAACAAGTCACTTTACCAATCACCCCCACTGGCCATCACGACTGCCTTATTCTTACAATCCTTCGTAGCCGTACGCGATTCGGAGGGGTTTCATTCCCCCTCTTTTTTTCTCTTCCCCCTTTTACCATCACCCAGCACATTTAAGCTCATAACATAATCATCCATCATGATGTCGCTTGAGAGGCTTTTCCCCCCGGATACGGTGATCTGGCACTTGTGCGACCTCCGTATTTCCTCTCGCCCTAAGATGGGGGAGCACTACTTCTCCTCGCACGGGTGCCAGTTGGTTTGGAGGTGCTCCATCTGTCACACCAACACATATACACTAATCACCTCCATGTCCAGCCACTATAGCAGGTTTCGCCGGAGGCACGAGGGAGCAGACAACAGTACTCCCCTACATGCTTCAGCGCCTCCAGCACCTCTGGACAGTGGGCAGCTCTCCAGTACAGAAAACGCCCATAAGAGCACTTTTGTGCATGCATCAGCACCACCAGACACCCTAGACAACTGCAGGCGCAAGGTGCCAACAAAACTGCGGACCAAGTCTCCACCCGGGGAGGACCCCCCAAGTTGGAGCTTCATTTACTGCTCCAGTGCTTCCACTTAGCAACATACCAACTGCCAGCACTCCCTCCAAGGCATTATCGCCTGCCACCACCCTTGAGGGCAGTGACCCCACTACGCGGGCAAAAACCCGGGCCACACTCTCGCTCATCGGGAGCCCCACCGCAGCTCGGCCGACCAAACTGCCCTGCCCACCACCAGGGGCCTGGTCGGAAGCCGACCTCAGGGTGCTGGCATGCAGGGAGCTGCGGTAACCACCACAGACCAAGTTGTAAACATGGAGCTGGCGAGAGTTTACGTGGGGATAACGTGGCAAACAATAAAGAACTGCAGAGCAAAGAAGCTCTACCGAGGCGTCCGGTGTCAGGAACAAGCGCGGCTGCGTTCGGTGACTCCAGTTACGCCTCGGCCCGCCACCCCACTTTCGTCCACACAACCTTCCAGCTCCCCGATCCAGGTCCAGCTACAGCCGCACGTGCCCACATCCAAGGCGCAGATCAACTCCAGAGTGCCTCGTCTGTCAAACACCAAGCAGAGGGCTCAGAAAGGTCAGGAGGTACAGTCACCAACTTGTACTTCGACTGCAAGGAAAACGCAGCCTGGAACAAAAGTTGCTGCCCGCGCAAGCCACAGCCGGGACCCTTCGCTGCCTCCAACTCGGGCACCTCTCACCACTCCTGTGGACAAGCCCGTCAATCGCCCTTGGACTGCCGACGACACGAGAGCGCTGGCTCTCTTGGGACTGCAGGCTCCGGCAGCCATGGTGTGTGACGAGGAGTTAGACGCACTACTCCCAAAAAGAACCTGGGAGAGTGTCCGGGAACACCGAAGATCGAATGTGTACAAAGAGGCTTTTGCAAGGGAGAGGATAAAGTCCGAGTTCAGGAGGCCATACGAAGCACCGGACGAGCCAAGCTTCTGGGAAGAGGACACGGCAACCTCCGTGGTCGAGGAACAGCCTACGATACAAGTCTCGCTCGACTCAACCCTGGTGGCGGATTTCCAGGAGGGTACGAGTGGAGAGGGTACGGATGAACTGCTTAGTACCCCGCTACAAACTCCTCCGCCCCCCAGGCAGACAGTCCTTCCAGCACGTATGTCCAAACTTCCATCACCGGTCCTCCCAGCACGTGTGTCCAAAGCTCCATCGCCGGCGGCTGCACCAGCACCACAGACAGTGGATCCTCTGCAACTTCCTCCCCTCACGGAGTTCAACTCTTACGGGCGTTTGACAGTGTCAGAGTTGGTGGCACTGGCGATGGTTTAATTGGACTGCGGTAACGAGGCGTACATTAACCAAGCTCTCGCTAGGACTTTCACATCTCGATCCTGGCTGAGCATCTCCGGTCAGCGTAGGTCGGAACATTATCGCGACATCCTGGCCAGGGAGAGATCATCAAGGGTGGTAGCTCAAGTTGCGCTGGCTAATCATCATCAGGCCTCCACGAGCGTTCGCGTCACAGCTGCCCGCCAACCAACACCATCTGGGCAGCAAGAAACGGAACCACCCACAATCATCGACCGACGACAGTTCCGTGGAAGCTTCCTAAAGGCGGGTCTCACGGACGAGGTTCTGATCGATTCCATCTGTTCACGCCCAGCAGGAATGGTCGAGACAAGCGCCATCCTTCACCATTTTAAGGCAACCCCAAAGAAAACTAAGGAAGAGGGACGTGGTTGACGAGCCACACCTCCACCCCGGAACAGGGCCCAACGTCACCGACAGCTCCACAAGAGCACCAACGACTCTATCGGCTGGGCCCGAGGGTACTCGTGGACGAAATACGTATGCATGGCGCCGATCCGACCACGACCCTGAGGAAGCTCCACAGGGTGTACGACCCGCTCATGACCACCCCCTCACGCCAGGTGGACAGCATCACATCCAACGTGACTGCCCTGGGTGATGTCGCGGTGGAGCCCTTCTCGGAGGAGCAAATCAAGCTGGTACTCAAGGCGACGAATACTACCACGGCGCCAGGTCCAGGGGCCTCAACCTCAAGGAGATCCGGAAGGTACCGGCCGCCGTGTTAGCCCACCTCTTCACCAACTGGCTCGCCTTCAGCTCGGTACCGGCAGAGCTGAAGGTTGTGCGGACAGTTTTAATCCCAAAGTCCCGCAAGGCCACGGGGGCCGGTGACTTCAGGCCCATCACTATCTCCTCTCTGCTCCTGAGGCTGTACACCAGAGCCCTCCTTCAGAGGTTCAGTCAGGACCACCAATTCCATGAATTCCAGGGGGGATTCGGGGACGACCGGAGCGCATCGTCAAACATCATCATCCTCCAGGCACTGATGAAGAGGAAGAAGACCGATCGCCGCAGCTTCTACGCCTTGAGCCTCGATGTCCGGAAGGCTCTTGACACCGTCAGCCACCACGCCATCATCGAGGTCCTCAAGGGTAGAGGCCTACCACCGGAATACATCGAGGTGGTCCGGAATCTGTACGCCGGTTCATTCACCACCTTTTGGGCCGGCGGGAAGACCGACGGTGTCAAGATCCCGGTGCGGCAGGAGATCAAACAAGGTGATCCCCTCTCCCCCTTCCTCTTTAACTGTGTCCTCGATCCCCTCCTCATGAACCTCAACCGGGATGCCGCCGGACTTGAAGTGGAGGGCCAAACGATCGGCTCTCTTGCCTTCGCGGACGATATGATACTAACGTTGTCCAGCTACGAGGGACTCCGGAGCCTCCTTGCGACCACGGAGAAGTACTTGGCCGAGGGTGGTCTGCGCCCGAACCCGGCCAAGACGATCCTCTTCGGGGGGGGGGGCGTCCGCGGACGCAATCATATACGACATCCCTCCAGTCGTGGTCGCGGGCTCCCCAGTTCCCTCTACTCCGCCTAACACACCCATCAGGGGTGTGTTAGGCGGCGTAGAGAGAACTGGCGACCTGGGCATCGATTTCTACGTCAACAAACGCCCTATCGTGCACTCACCTACCGCCGATGACGACTTCGACATCATCCAGTCCGCCTTCCTGAAGCCATTCCAGAAGCTTCGGTGCATCAACACTCTCATCACACCGAAGTTTCTGTACGCCGCATCATCCATTCTCGGATCGGCGGGGGAGTCTGCAGGGATAGACAAGAGACAGAGGACACGCATAAAGTCCATCCTGCACCTCGCCCAATCATTCCCCAGCACTCATATGTAATTGCCATCAAGGGATGGCGGACTGGGAGTGATGAACATCGAGCGGGTAGGTTCAGAGGTCGAACTCAAGGCGCTCGCAAGGCTCGTGCGTCTGGGTAACCTCGAAGTCGATAGCCTTTTTAACTCGACCATCGGCGCCTTCCATTCCCGTCTTTCATCACTGCTCCAGGTGCCGGCTGACCTCACTGATGCGGAGGAACTTTCGGCAGCGCTTGGTCACTCCCGCACCATCTGGTGGAGTGAACATCGCGCTGTCTACGCCAACAGAGACCTCTTCTCCCATCACGGTCAGCCACTAAGCAACACCTGGTTGCAACCTGATACTCATCATCTCAAGGACGGCGACCTCATTAAGGCCCTGCGACTCAGGACGAACATCCTTCCCACCAACGCCTTGCTGCAGCGTCACAACACCGACGCTTCAGCGAGGCTGTGTCGCAGGTGCCGTCGCGCCCTTGAGACACCATTTCACATCGTCCAGGAGTGTCCATTACTCAAACTTCCTCGGATGGAGCGGCACAACTTCCTGTGCAAGCAGGTGTGCCGCCTCACCAGGAAGTATCACCCTGGAGCCATCATCGAGATGGAGTCGGTGTATCACACAGAGGGGGGGTTGGGATGGTCTCAAGCCCGACATTGTCGTCACATTGGACGACACGGTAGTCATTGCTGATGTCGCTGTGGCTTGGGACGACCGCCCTGCTTCCCTCAGCCGAATGTGCTCATTCAAGAGCGCCGAGTCCGACTGCCTCAGACCGTTGTTCCCTGGTAAGGTCACGACGGCAGTCGGCTTGGCGTTCGGAGCCCGCAGCATGTTATGCAAAGAAACACAGAGCGGGAGAGACAGCCTCGGTATCCCTGATGGGACATGGCTTGGCTCTTCTCGCGAGCGCTAGTGGGCTCCCTCATTTGTATCAATCGATTCATGAAATCCTAGCTCCGTCTTTCATCCTCATTGCACCCTTTTTTTATTTTTTTTTCTGGTGGCGGCACGTTTTGGTATTTTTAAGGCGACTCATTTTGCCTTATTGGGGGGAGACCCCCCCAACACCCCCTTTCACTCATACTCTCATACCTCACTGCATGTCATTAGGGCCATCTTTCATTACATATGCTGGGTAATTCTCCCCACCATATGTTTTTTTAACGTTTTATTAGCCTTTTTGGCACTTCATTTTCTTTACAATCACCCAGGGCAGTATCGCGTTTTTTGCATACCGTTCCTTTTTAGAATTTGGATGCCTCGCTTACGTGCCGGCATCCACTGGATTCCAGTTTATTTATTTATTTATTTGTAAGTTCTATGTGTTACTTTTAGAGGCAGCCAAGGCCACTAGCAAGAGGACCCCTCCAACAAGTTTTCGTTGTATTTTTTTTTTGTTCTTTTCTTTAAGTTCTGGCAAGAATACGTACTTTAACGGTTCTTGTCAGATTCAAGGCAGGAAAGGCCGATCACATTGCAGCTTGCTGCACTGCCCTTGTCATCTGGCAAGCCTACTCCCCCCCCCCCCCAAAAAAAAAAAAAAAACGTACACTGGGGTCCTCTTTTTTTTTCTACCGCCTTCGGCGGAAATCTCTGGTACTAGCCAATTGCCTCGTCATCTAATTAGTGACGCGCATGAATGGATTAAGAGATTCCCACTGTCCCTATCTACTGACTGGCCACCAGGGGGCTGAGGGGACAGGACCAGCATCGGATGAGCTCCTCAAGCTAAGTATAAATTTTTATATTTCCAGGCTAGCTGGAAGTGTATACTTTTAGGCATTAGTGTATAAAAGTATAGCAATTCTTTTCGAGGTGTTCTTGTTTTTCTAAATTCATTTTTCTTTGATTTCTGAGTAATTTTGTGCGAGCAAGGCCTAGCCGGGAAAAATCAAGATGTTTGCCGCTTGATTTTGCGCCCAAACTCTTAGTTTGAGCGTTCGCTCGTAAATATAAAGTAATTGCTCGTGTTCCTCGCGTTTGCGCATACACGAGCGTGCGTTTGTTTTTTCTGTAGAGGCAAAACTTTTAATTTTATAGACATTTCAAACTTTGAAGTCGCGGGGAGCTAAATCGGGGGGCAAACAAAGGAAGTCTGAACTACGCAGGCTAAATTCATTTTTGTTTATCTTTCCAGGCTAGCTGGAAATGTATTCTTTTAGGCATTAGTGCCTAGAGTTACAGCGATTCTTTTAGATGTATTTTTGTTTTTCTAAATTCCTTTTTCTTTGATTTCTGAGTAATGTTTTGGGCGAGCGACGCCTAGCCGGCAATAGTCAAGATGGTTGCCGCTTGATTTTGCGTCCAAACGTCTAGTTTGAGCGTTCGCTCGGTAATAAAAAGTTAACGCTCGTGTTCCTCGCGTTTGCGCGAACACGAGCGTGTATTTGTTTTAGTGGCAAAACCTTTATTTTTACAGCCATTTCAAGCTTTGAAGTGACGGGTTGGTAGATCGGGGGGCCAACAAAGGAAGCCTGAATTACGCAGGCTAAGTTAAATTTTTGGGGGGTTTTCCGATTAGCTGGACGCTTACGCTAGGTCCCCTGTTTAGTTAAAAGCCTAGCACCACCTTTTTCAGGTGGTGCAATATCGGTATGTCAGTTTTTTGCTGATTTATAGGCTTTTTTCTCGGGTGCAGTTTTCCCGCCTTTTTTCTTGGCCATTTTTCATTATTTTTAGGGGTGTCCCTTTGTGAGATTGTCCGTGCCATTTTCGGCGCAAAAGACGCGGGTCGCGTTCGTCGCAAGAGCCGGCTGGTGCTTTTTGGTTCGTGTGTCTGCTAAACCTTTAACTTTTTTTGTATTTCTTTTGTAGTCCTGCTGTCATTTGAGTCGCTCAAATGACAGCAGGGGGAGGAAGTAACTGAGAACGACGACGGGGAATCGCCCTGGAACCCAGAAAAGACCGCGAAGAAGGTGACTCCAATGAAATTTAAGAAAAACTGCAACCCTAGTAGATATGAACCGTGAAGTGAGTGAAGCAATCCCCACGGTAAACACGAAAATCACGAAGATCCATCAGGCCAACCTGCACGGTGCATACGACCGTCTGTCGGGGTTTGCCCTAGAGTTGATCAATGAAAACAGAGCACTGATGGCGAAAATGGCCGCCTACAAGAGAGAGAGGGCCCCCGCCCCCTCCCCCGCGTCGGAGAGTGTTGCCGCCCTGCAGCGCACCTTCTCACAGGTCCTCCAGCAGAACCCGCCACTTCAAGCCGGAGCCCCGCCGGCCAGCAGCAGGGAGGGGCGCCACCCGTAGCCCCCACGCAGACAACGCCACCACCACCCGCAGCGCCCAGGGAAAGCCTTCTGGTCTACCCGGCATCCAAGCCAGCAGCTGGGGTGTAGCCCCACGAAGGGATCGCCCACCTCCTGCGTAACACATCCTAGCCCGTGGAGCCCCGACTCGGCCTCGTCGAATTTAAACAGGTGAGAGGTGGTGCTATTGTCCTCGGACATAGCGTAGCTGCGTTAGGCCGCCTCGCGGAAGCCATCAAGACAAACATGGTATCGGCGTCGCAACTGACGACCAGACGATCTGAAAAGAGGGCCCCTCAGGTCAAGATCGTGGGAGTTGACCCAGGGGTGGAAGCTCGGGACCTAGTTGAGACCCTAACTTCTACGAATGGCATCCCAACAGAAGACCAGAGCAAGGTCGTGGCCTCATTTCGGGCAGCATCGGGCACCATGGTCCATGTTCTGGAGGTTGGGCCCTAGACGAGGGACATGCTCCTTCAAAAGAGGGGGGTGCATCTCGGATGGACGTCCTGCCCCGTCTATGAGAATCTTGGCGTCCGGTGCTGCACGAAATGTTACACTTATGGCCACACAGCTAAAGTGTGTGCAGGCCAGTCCTTGGCCTGCACTGAGTGTTCCGGCGACCACCCCGGGGCCAACTGCAGGGAATATGAGAAGCGGTGCCGTGCATGCATTCGAAACAACGAGAAGTTCAAGACGAAATTTAACGTCGAACACTCGTTTGGTTCGAGGGCATGCAGGGCCCTGCTTGAGAAGGAGCATCAGACTCGGCGCTACCTAGCCTACTAATACGCCCCCTTAACCAAGCATTCATAGGTACGTAGCTCTAATCCAATAGTTATTCTATTCCACTTTTGAGCTGAACAGGCATTAATGCCAAACAAAATTAATGCAAACAAATAGCGGACTAGATATCCTGCAGTTTAATGCAAATCACTGTATAAGAGCTATAGACCAACTTAGGATAGATACTATGGAAATTAAACAACACATCACCTGTATACAGGAACCCTTTCATCTTAAAAACATGGTTGTGGGATTTAGCATTAAAGATAATGTCATAGCATTCGAAACAAAACCTAGAGTCGCAATGGTAATTCACGACAGCTTTTGCGATGCCTTTCCTATTACCGTAGCGAGAGATCTGCTTGTTGTCCGATGTAACACAGAAAACCAAACGTTTGTGCTAGCAAACGTTTATACACCACCAAATGACGACATAACACCTTGGCTACAAATAATCACCGAAGTTGTAGAACAGCACAAATCGGAAAAGTTAATAATATTAGGAGACTTTACTGCTAAAAACACAAGCTGGGGGGACAGAGATTGGATCAGAGAGCAGAGGAATTAGCAGACCTATTTATAAGCTTAGAATTAGTCTGGATCAATGACAGAAACTCGTCCCCAACTTTCGCTTCACCAAACGGCGAGAGTTAGATTGATCTAACTATTGTTAATTGACACATTTCGAATTGGGAGGTTTTGGGTACTCCTTCAGACAGCGACCACAGCTACATCAAAATTACAGCTTTTGGAACCGGGTGCCCAGTCAAAAGACTAGCCAAAACAGGCGAATTAAAGGTTATAGGCAGATTAATAAAAGACCGCTCGTTTAGGGATATGTCAAGCAGACCTCTCGTATCGAAAAATGATTTAGAACATGTAATTAGGACAATTTATGACAAAACTGATGAACTTACAGAGATTTATTCGAAAGTAGTTACTTATCGAGCAAATGAAGTTAAATGGTTGACCCCACAACTTTCTATCGAACGTAAAAAAATTCGGGCGCTTAGGCGCAGGTATCGAAATTGCGAAAATCAAAATAGAGAACACTTTAAGAAAGCTTATTATGAAGCGCATAAAGACTACAAATCTAACATAACGAATGCAAGGCAGAGCTCTTTTCCAGAGTTTTGCGGCGCCATTCATGGCAATAATGTTTTTACTCTCCCATATAAGATAGCACTGAACAAACTTAAACGCCCGGTAGTGATTTGTTCTCTGGTGTTACCTGATGGAGTTCGGACGAGAACTCTGGCAGAGACAGTAGGTTTTATTCTGGCGGCACTATTCGAGGAAGATGACCCTAACAGCGACTCGGCACATGAGACCAACATGCGTCTCATGTCACTCGAAGATATCAATACAATCAATGACATTCCCATCCCTTTGGCAGAAGTAGATGCTGTTTTGGCTAAATTGAAATTAACCACTTCGCCAGGAATTGATAACATCAAAACCTTTTTTCTCAGAACAATCTATAACAATTTTAAACAACTCTTTCTTAATATTTTCAACGGGTGTCTGGAATTTGGTTATATCCCCGGTGAATGGAAAGAAGGAAAAATAATACTACTTAAAAAAAACTGATAAGGTTAACAGTCCCTCCGGATATAGACCGATCTGTCTGAACTCCATCTTTGGTAAAGTACTGGAAAAACTAATTAACAACAGGCTGTACCATTTCTTACACTCTAAAAAACTACTTCATGAAAATCAGTTTAGCTTTACCCACAGAAAGTCAGCGGTAAGCGCGTTATACAAATTTAAAACTAAACTGGAGGACGTCAAGAGGGAGGGGAAGGGGGCGATCTTGGTGTCTCTGGACATCAAGGGAGCCTTCAACTCGCTCTGGGCCCCAGTAGCTATTAACAAACTTAGAGAAAACAACTGTCCCAAAAATCTTTTCAATTTGATACGAGACTTTTTAACAAACCCCAAAATGTAATTTTTAACAAAAGGCGACAAAATTACTCTAGACTCGGTAAGGGGGTGTCCGCAGGGTTCACGCCTCAGTCCACTTCTTTTCAATGTGGTTATTGCGGATCTCCTTCAACAAAAATTCGAAGACTGTATAACAATTCAGGCATTTGCTGACGACGTGACCCTAATAGTGACGGGAAAATCACGCAAAGAACTGGAGGACAATGCAAACCGGGCCCTAAATCTCATTAAAGAATGGGGAGATAAAAACAGGCTAAGCTTTAACCCGGCCGAGTGCGAGGTTCTTGATATTGGAGATCAATATAAAAAACGAGTACCAACTATTAAAATGGGTGGGCGCTATCTCACCCATGTTAACTCATTAAAAAGTCTCGGGGTCATTTTCGACTCAAAACTGACATTCACTGCACATGCCCAATATCTAAAATCTAAAATAACTCAAAGCACTCAAGCCCTCGGCATGTTTTCCGGGGTAAACTGGGGCATAAAGGGGCCACAATTCAGAGACATTTATATCCGAGGAATAGAACGAGCAATTACCTACGCTGCCCCCGTGTGGTGGAAAAACACAAACAACTCGCACTTGGCCAGAAAGCTACAGTCAGTACAAAGAACGCTACTTTTGAAAATAACTAAAGCATACCACACCGTTAGCAATACCAACCTTAATATTCTCTCAGACATTATGCCAATAGCACTAACACTCGACAAGGAAGCCGCGTCATTTCACTTGTTTCAGCGAAATAGTGACTAGACCATACTTGGGACGACCTGGGAGACGGAAAAAATCCAAAAAAACTACTAGATCCCTGGGATACGCACCCAGCAGAAAAAAACATCGGTACCATACTTTAAGAAAGCCCCTAGCACTGCTCAACTTAATATCTTCACCGATGGATCTGTCTGCAACCAGACAGTTTGAGCAGCATATATAATACTAGATGATTGGGAAAAAACAAATAAGAAAGCAATGTACAAACTAGAAAAGCACGCAACAATTTATGATGCCGAAATGATTGCAATTCTGAAAAGCCTAGAATACGTATCAAATCTTAAAACCAGTACAACTATCAACTTATTTACGGATAGCTTATCCACACTGCAGGCGCTAGCTAACCCCCACAATAACCATCCAGTAATTCAACTCATAAAAAAACACCATTAAAACAATACTAACAGTGCATAGTATAAATCTTATGCACGTGAAAGGCCATACTGGGGGTGAAGGCAACGAATTGGCAGATAAACTAGCAAATAAAGCGAGATCCCATGGAGAACCGGTAGCGTTACCCATGGGAAAAAAACTATGTAAAAAAAGGAATAAAAACTCAACTCTTTAAAGAATGGGATCAGCGATGGAAAGAGGAGGGCATAACTCCGAATTCAGTACATGGGTCCCTAGCATATATGATATACCAGACAATTTTCCAGCAAACTTTTACGTCTCACAGGTCGTCACCAATCACGGCAGGGTGCCTTATTACTTCTATAGAGTAAAACTGTCTCCCGACCAAAACTGCTTCTGTGGGAGGCAGTGCGTTAATTTCCTGCACTATCTTAATGAATGCCCGCTACTAAAACCTCTCGCGGAACAAGTGTATCATCTCCTGCCCGGCAAAGTGACCACTGTCACGGATAAAGATAAAATTAACATCCTAAAAAACAAAGAAATTCTAAAACTAATTGCAGAGATGTTAGATCTCATTGGGGCAAAAGTAGGC
>JABSTQ010001067.1:0-25000 GCA_013358835.2 Ixodes persulcatus | reverse complement strand
CCTCGCCTTTGTGTCGAGTCGTACCTGGGGTGAGCTCGGCGCTTTTCCACGTCTTACTTTATGATTCCAGGTCTCTAAATTTATATAAAGAACCTTTGCAGCCGTGAGTAGCAAAGTGTGTGCCGCTGCTCGCACGCGATGTATTTTCGACGTATTTTGTCCGTCTTATTGCCTTTGTGTGTCGCAGTACCTGGTTTCTGAAAGTGTGCGCGTCTCCTCCTTCGTGCATCCCAAAGCATGCGTGGTCATCACATGTTTTCGCTTGAAGAGAGACCAATGATTAGTCTGCATTCGCCGCCGCTTCATGGCGATCTACTCTCTACGCAGTTTCGTTTCTCTGCGCCGCCCTCCGTGGTTTCCGAAGGTGAGCGCATGGTTTCGCTTTGCCGTGCGTGCTGTGCCGCTTGTTGTGGTGGCGTGGTTCCGGTGCAAGTGCTTGTGGGTGACCTCGCGTGCGTGCGTGCGCAATTCCCTGCTTTCGGCCTACTCAGTGTGGAGGTCATTTGCACCCCTTCTATCCGGTGCCCTCCTGCTCAGTGCTCAGTGCTGTGCTCGTGCTTGTGCCGCTCTACGTGCTCGTGGTTTGAGTTACCGTGTCCTCGTACGCAGTGCTGTGAAAGGTCTCTCATTGTGTTGTGCTGTGCGTGCCCCAAAGCCTCTGGATAAAAAAAAGTCTTTATTATTTAATTTATTTTTTTCTTTTAATTTAACAAGAGGTAAGTGTGCATGACTTATACCATCCTTTGTCTTGATGTTTTGGGTCGTGTCTTTTTTTCCTATTATTACTCTTATTATTATTATTCTTATCATTGTTATACAAAAGTTTCCTTTCATTCTAAGCTTTTAGTGAAGAGCAGAATGTCGAACCGAAATGTTTATTCCTTTGCTTCGGTTCCGGTCCGGGTTCAAAGCTTACGGTTCATTTCCGGGAAGCAACAAAAAAAAAAAAAGAAGAAAAAAAAACCGGTTTAAGTTGTTAAATTGAGAATATATTTTTGGCCTTCCATTTGGCGATAGGACTATTTCAGGAGTGAAACCAGTAACTATAAAGCTTTCTCTTCAGTTCTAGAATTCACTGTTCTTTTCAGGTACGAAAAATAAATTGCTTTAATAAATTTTTATGAAACAGTAAATGAAAAGCTACATTAACACACACACACACACACACACACACACACACACACACACACACACACACCACACACACACACACACACACACACACACACACACACACACACACACACACACACACACACCACACACACACACACACACACACACACACACACACACACACACACACACACACACACCCAACCACCACTCCACGTGTCTCTTTCCTTCTTGTTTCTTTATTGTTTTTAGTGTTATATACGTTTATCTAAATCTAAACGTTATGAGTCTGGTGGGTCGCCTAAAATACGCGTGATTGCTGCAACTTTGCATCGCAGCATGAAAAGTGGAATTTTGCTGTGATAGAAATTAATTGTAGTGCATGAAATCATGCAATGGCCACGTCCTCGCAACATGTATACGTTATGGCGATACGACGCAGCTAAGATGAATAACTTTTTCAAAATGTCAGGATAATTTTAAGGACGAACTCTTCAAGTCCAATTTCAAAAGAAAGACTCAGCTTTGTATTCGGATGGGATCCGGTCTAAAATAACGCGCACCAAAGTGAACATTTTCGAAATAGCTTGCCATTTGAGGTTTTCGGTCTTTACAAGATAACGGTCAATTCAATATGCAAGTAAGCATGAGCTGTTTTTTTAATATTATTATATTATTATATAAACAGAACAAAGCAGTAGTTTCTAGTCCACTCGACATTAGGACTACTACATCCTGCGTGTACCGTGGCAACTGCAGTGCCACGGTACACGCAGGATGCGACGATGCACCCAGTGCCAACAGTCTATGCAGTGCCATACCCTGTATGGCAGTACGCAAGCAGGGGACTCCAAGTCCACCCTCCCTAACAGGTGCATGGAAGTGGGCTTGATTGACATCGTGAGGTAACGCAAGCCATATACGAACAGAGGCCCACACCAAAGTGTCGACCTTCCTGAGTTGCCCCAGCGTCCACCTCCCAAGCACAAGCCGATGGTACAATCGAGGCATAAGATAGAACCTCAACACTACCAACCTTTGTTGGGGTTTCAAAGGAGCCTTGCTGACCCGTGCCAGCAGCTCCCTCACATCGGTCTCAAGGGGTGTAGCCCGACGCCCCGTCGGATCAAACAAGATCACGAGATACCTCCAAACCGAGGCTATCTCCTGTCTGCGCAGGTCCCATCCACCCACTACAAGGGTCCTGCTAAGATCTACCTTTGTCTTTTTGCCTCTACCTGATGGTACGAGAGACAATGTGAAAGACTTCGCAGCATTGACAACCACCCCAAGGGGGCTAATGTAACGATCCAGATCCTCCAACCTCCTCTGCAGCCCCATGGCTGTCGATGTGAAAATAAGCAAGTCATCAGCAAAGGCCAACGAGTCCATCTCGAACTCCCCACTATTAAAGCCCACACCTGGCTCCATGGATCGGAAGAAGCCATTCTTAACCAGATTAAACAGAAGTGGGGAGAGTGGGTCCCCTTGCCCTACTCCCGCTGTCGGGGCCGCCAGTAGAGTTTGACCTCCAAACGACAGTAGAGTGTTTGCACCTCCCTACAAATCGGTCACATACTCTACAAACGAACTCCCCAGACCTGCCAGGTGGACTCCCTCAACGATGGCTGCCTTCGACACTCGGTCGAAGGCCTTTGTTAGATCAAGACTTGCCATATATAGAGGCCTTAGACTACGTCTGGCCTCCTGAATGGTGGCAGGCAAGAGCATAACATTTTCTGCACACCCATCGACTGGAAGAAATGCGCGTTGTCGATGGTCCAGCTGCACTATCTTGGCGGCCCGTTGTGCCAGTATCTTATTAAGCAGTCGTAGTAAGACTGGCGCCACCGTTATTGGTCGAAAATGCGAGGGCTCACACGCCCCTACCTTTTTCGGAACGAACACTGTTCTTGCACACTTCTAGGAAGTGGGAACTTTCTTCAAGAGCATCAGAAGGTCGAGCAGAAGGCCACCGTAACAGGCACTGCCTTCAAAACCCGTGCCTTAAAGCCGTCGGGTCCCGGAACGGAGCTCACGGGCAGCGCGCAAGCCTTAATCTCCGCCTTTGTTACCGGAAAGAAGAGATCCACAGATCTCTCAGCCTGCGCACAACTGACCTCTGGGGGCGGAAGTAATGGACCAGTCAAAATGGCCTTCCACTCATCGAGGAAGCCTGCAACGTCAGCCACCTCCGCCACTTGCGGGCCATCTAGTATCTCCCGAGCACAGTCAGACTGTCTCCGGCGGAATTTCTCTTGCGTTTGCGCATATTCCCGCTTTTTCCGTTTCCTTCGGCTCTCCGTGCGCACTCCTCGTCCGCCCGGCTGCCCCCTCCTAGGAGCCCTCGCCTCCACATAAAAAACATCACGAATGTAGTCATTCACCGCCCGGGTTACTTCAACACCTCTCAGGGCAAGATGACCGATTTCCCACAGTCGTGGGCCCTGAAACCCCTGGGGGGCTATACGCTTCAACAAACCCCTTAGGGAAGCCAGCACGGCCTCCCTCGAGTCGTACCCCGAGTCCTGATCGACATGGGGCTCCATCCCATCCACCGGTGCATCAGCAACTACCGATGCTTCCACACAATGCTCCACGGACGCTTCAGGTATAGGCTCCAGTACGGCCCCTGCAGAGGCGACTATCTGAGCCCCGGTTGTGAGTCTTTCGACCATTTCCTTATACCGTGTCTGCCTCCTATGGCTCTTCATTGAGTCAAAGGTTCTTCCAGAACGAGCCGCAGACGGTAAATTCTGCAATTCATCCCGTAGGGATTCATTGATATTCCTCACTCCTTGCCTCCTGAGGTCTGCCTCCAACCTCGCGAGAAGATAAGACTCCTCACCGGACCAGCGAGGTCGTGCCCTCTCAATAACTATTTCTTCATTATATTCAGCAGGGTGGCTGCTCCTGCTGTGTTGACACAGCCCAATCTTTGAGGCATATCTCCCACCACACAGACTGCACACAAAGCCTGTCCCCATCTCTTGGCTATTAGCCACTGGGTGTCGTATCCTGCTGTGTTGGCGCAACCCCTGGTTAGTATCGAAGGTTGCAGGACAGTGCACACAACAGAACAGCCCCTCTCGCAATACCGCAGCGTCCTCAGACTGCTGCTCAATGGAGGCCGCAAAGTGTGCCTGCCTCCGGTGCTGCGCCAGGCTCCTCTTATTAGGGAAGTCCCTATCGCAGGACGGACAAGAAAATGCCTCATGGGCAGCCATAGGTAGCCCCACTGTACTCCGATTTTGTGGAGATGCCACAAAAGACAATGATGAAGGAGAGGGGAATGACGGTACATATGTGTCATCCCCTCCTATATCCCTGCCCAAAGGGCTCCAATCTGGACTCAGTCCAGTCTCTGACGTACCATCCCAGTCAGGGGACTCAGCGACCGCTCTAGCCGGCGTAACCTCCTGTCCCTCATCAGGAGTACCGCAGTACATAGATGCATTCCCTGACCGGCCACCCGTCCGTATCAATCCAGTCCCTGACGTACCATCCCAGTCAGGGGACTCAGCGACCGCTCTAGCCGGTGCAACCTCCTGTCCCTCTTCAGGAGTATCACAGTACATAGATGTATGCCCCGACCTTACCATATGGGTCTTCAGTCCACGATTCGTGGCGAAGCAGCGTGCAGACGAGCACTCCGTCCCATCGACAGCTGAAAATCGGGACCGGGTGGCCTCACTTCTGACCGGGACCTCCTCACAAACATCTACAGTCCTCTCACGACCAGTCAGTCTAGACCGGCTGGTCTCTCTCGTGGCAGGGTCTTTGACTGACCCATGCCTAGTCGTCATCCGATGACTTGCATTCTCACCCCTAAGACCGTGGGTCTCGAGAGGCAAATTTAAAGGGGCCGAACGGCCCGTCGTCAGTTCTGCTTCTTTGGCAGCCCTAGTGTCTTCGACACCAGAGCCACCACTGGCCCCAGTGGGACCTTGCATCAATTCTGCTCCACTACCACCCACCTCAGGGAGGGGGTGATTTGCTCTAGTTGTGTGGCATTTCAGCCCACCTGTCGTGTTTAAGCTCCTACCACAGGAGCCCACTGCCTCTCCGGGGGGGGCCACCTTGCGTGCGCCCGCCGGCATCCATTTGACTCGAGATGTCCCTCGGTTGTGCATCAGCACTTGGTTCCACAGTCGCTCGACTGTGACTTTGCATACTTTTACTGTTCTTTGGAAAGCCAAGTAGATAAAGGGAAAGGGGCTGGCAACCCCAATCCCCCGGAACGCCAGAGCCACCGTTGCAGCTTGTTGCTGGCAGGGTGCACGGCTAGCATGTGGTGGTTGCCCAGGCGGCACAAAATTTTGGCTAGCCATTGGCCAATGACCGTTATTAGCCTGGTACATGGCTGGCCAGCCTGGCCACCGGCAAACAACTGGCCACCGACGACTAAAAAGTGCCCAGTAAGAGGCTGGCCACAGACTGGTCGTTTCATCCCTGGCCAAGGATGACAAAAATGTGTCTGGTAAGAGGCCGGTCACCAACTGTTCGGTTCATTGCTGGCCACCCATGACAAAAAAGTGACCAGAAAGGGGCTGGCCACAGACTGGTCGTTTCATCCCTGGCCACCGATGACAAATATGTGTCTGGTAAGAGGCCGGTCAGAAACTGTTCGGATCATTGCTGGCCACCCATGACAAAAAAGTGACCAGAAAGGGGCTGGTCACAGACTGGTCGTTTCATCCCTGGCCACCGATGACAAAAATCTGTCTGGTAAAAGGCCGGTCACCAACTGTTCGGTTCATTGCTGGCCACCCATGACAAAAAAGTGACCAGAAAAGGGCTGGCCACAGACTGGTTGTTTCATCCCTGGCCACCGATGACAAAAATGTGTCTGGTAAGAGGCCGGTCACCAACTGTTCGGTTCATTGCTGGCCACCCATGACAAAAAAGTGAACAGAAAGGGGCTGGCCACAGACTGGTCGTTTCATCCCTGGCCACCGATGACAAATATGTGTCTGGTAAGAGGCTGGTCAGAAACTGTTCGGATCATTGCTGGCCACCCATGACAAAAAAGTGACCAGAAAGGGGCTGGCCACAGACTGGTCGTTTCATCCCTGGCCACCGATGACAAAAATGTGTCTGGTAAGAGGCCGGTCACCAACTGTTCGGTTCATTGCTGGCCACCCATGACAAAAAAGTGACCAGAAAGGGGCTGGCCACAGACTGGTCGTTTCATCCCTGGCCACCGATGACAAAAATGTGTCTGGTAAGAGGCCGGTCACCAACTGTTCGGTTCATTGCTGGCCACCCATGACAAAAAAGTGACCAGAAAGGGGCTGGCCACAGACTGGTCGTTTCATCCCTGGCCACCGATGACAAAAATGTGTCTGGTAAGAGGCCGGTCACCAACTGTTCGGTTCATTGCTGGCCACCCATGACAAAAAAGTGACCAGAAAGGGGCTGGCCACAGACTGGTCGTTTCATCCCTGGCCACCGATGACAAAAATGTGTCTGGTAAGAGGCCGGTCACCAACTGTTCGGTTCATTGCTGGCCACCCATGACAAAAAAGTGACCAGAAAGGGGCTGGCCACAGACTGGTCGTTTCATCCCTGGCCACCGATGACAAAAATGTGTCTGGTAAGAGGCCGGTCACCAACTGTTCGGTTCATTGCTGGCCACCCATGACAAAAAAGTGACCAGAAAGGGGCTGGCCACAGACTGGTCGTTTCATCCCTGGCCACCGATGACAAAATGTGTCTGGTAAGAGGCCGGTCACCAACTGTTCGGTCATTGCTGGCCACCCATGACAAAAAAGTGACCAGAAAGGGGCTGGCCACAGACTGGTCGTTTCATCCCTGGCCACCGATGACAAAAATGTGTCTGGTAAGAGGCCGGTCACCAACTGTTCGGTTCATTGCTGGCCACCCATGACAAAAAGTGACCAGAAAGGGGCTGGCCACAGACTGGTCGTTTCATCCCTGGCCACCGATGACAAAAATGTGTCTGGTAAGAGGCCGGTCACCAACTGTTCGGTTCATTGCTGGCCACCCATGACAAAAAAGTGACCAGAAAGGGGCTGGCCACAGACTGGTCGTTTCATCCCTGGCCACCGATGACAAAAATGTGTCTGGTAAGAGGCCGGTCACCAACTGTTCGGTTCATTGCTGGCCACCCATGACAAAAAAGTGACCAGAAAGGGGCTGGCCACAGACTGGTCGTTTCATCCCTGGCCACCGATGACAAAAATGTGTCTGGTAAGAGGCCGGTCACCAACTGTTCGGTTCATTGCTGGCCACCCATGACAAAAAAGTGACCAGAAAGGGGCTGGCCACAGACTGGTCGTTTCATCCCTGGCCACCGATGACAAAAATGTGTCTGGTAAGAGGCTGGTCACCAACTGTTCGGTTCATTGCTGGCCACCCATGACAAAAAAGTGACCAGAAAGGGGCTGGCCACAGACTGGTCGTTTCATCCCTGGCCACCGATGACAAAAATGTGTCTGGTAAGAGGCCTGGTCACCAACTGTTCGGTTCATTGCTGGCCACCCATGACAAAAAAGTGACCAGAAAGGGGCTGGCCACAGACTGGTCGTTTCATCCCTGGCCACCGATGACAAAAATGTGTCTGGTAAGAGGCCGGTCACCAACTGTTCGGTTCATTGCTGGCCACCCATGACAAAAAAGTGACCAGAAAGGGGCTGGCCACAGACTGGTCGTTTCATCCCTGGCCACCGATGACAAAAATGTGTCTGGTAAGAGGCTGGTCACCAACTGTTCGGTTCATTGCTGGCCACCCATGACAAAAAAGTGACCAGAAAGGGGCTGGCCACAGACTGGTCGTTTCATCCCTGGCCACCGATGACAAAAATGTGTCTGGTAAGAGGCTGGTCACCAACTGCTTCGGTTCATTGCTGGCCACCCATGACAAAAAAGTGACCAGAAAGGGGCTGGCCACAGACTGGTCGTTTCATCCCTGGCCACCGATGACAAAAATGTGTCTGGTAAGAGGCTGGTCACCAACTGTTCGGTTCATTGCTGGCCACCCATGACAAAAAAGTGACCAGAAAGGGGCTGGCCACAGACTGGTCGTTTCATCCCTGGCCACCGATGACAAAAATGTGTCTGGTAAGAGGCTGGTCACCAACTGCTCGGTTCATTGCTGGCCACCCATGACAAAAAAGTGACCAGAAAGGGGCTGGCCACAGACTGGTCGTTTCATCCCTGGCCACCGATGACAAAAATGTGTCTGGTAAGAGGCCTGGTCACCAACTGCTCGGTTCATTGCTGGCCACCCATGACAAAAAAGTGACCAGAAAGGGGCTGGCCACAGACTGGTCGTTTCATCCCTGGCCACTGATGACAAAAATGTGTCTGGTAAGAGGCTGGTCACCAACTGTTCGGTTCATTGCTGGCCACCCATGACAAAAAAGTGACCAGAAAGGGGCTGGCCACAGAGTGGTCGTTTCATCCCTGGCCACCGATAACAAAAATGTCTCTAGGAAGAGGCCGGTCACCAACTGCTCGGTTCATTGCTGGCCACCGATGACAAAAAAAGAGACGGATCACCAACTGCTCGTTTCATCAGTGGGCACCAATGACAAAAATGTGTCTGGTTAGAGTCCAGTCACGAACTTCTTCATTGTTCCATCACAGGCCACAGAATACAAGAATGTGAGTTCATATGGTCACAAACCTCTTTCCTTTTTGCTGGCCACCAATGAAAAAAATATTGAAAGCATTTGTGCCATTGCACCTTCCCAGAGCTATAGATACATTTAGACGTCGATTTAACGAAGTCGGTAAAATCTGCGATTTACTTGGTTACATTGAAGTTTCCTTCCATCGAAATTTGGTGCCTAGCACGTAAAAAATCAATGAGATGTGTTACGGGTGTAAACACTCACCAGAAGCCTGTGGCTTCTGCGACATTACTATCGGCGTCACACAGCATTTGAACGCCACAGTGCATGCATAGCGTCTTGTTGCTCATGTGCACTGGTGTACCACCCCAGCACGTCACTCGCGTAA
This sequence comes from Ixodes persulcatus, assembly GCA_013358835.2. Classification (NCBI taxonomy): domain Eukaryota; kingdom Metazoa; phylum Arthropoda; class Arachnida; order Ixodida; family Ixodidae; genus Ixodes; species Ixodes persulcatus. The sequence continues at coordinate 15,898 of JABSTQ010001067.1, read as the reverse complement.
AGCACTTCACAGCGGCTCGGCACCTCGCAAGGGTCTTTGGCGTCCGCCTCGCTGTCATCGTCTTCCGATTCGCCGAACATGTCCTTCACGATGGAATCATCGGTAACTTCTTCCGTCACGACTACACACGAGTCTCCATAGAGAAAGTCATCCAAAGCGACACCATCCGGAACGACTCCGTCACTGTGAACGGACTGCCATGCTTCCCAAAAAGCCTCTTGGTCTTGCTTGTCTTCTTCCAAAAGAGCTTCTTGGCTTTCATCGCGCTCACTTTCTGTGGAAATGGTAGAGGAAGACGAAGCACCTCCGTTTGTTTCCTCGCTGTCCACTTCCTCGGGGGCACTGGCTGCAGGTGTTTCGAATTCAGCTTTCCAGCAGCAGTTCTTGATGACCTCCTTCGCTGTGACCTTCCACGAAGCAGAGAGCATCTCGAGGTCTTGAAAGATGTCCACTTTCGTTTGGCGCTTCAAGCAAATATCAAGCAGAAGCTTCTCAATCAGCCGCCATCGATAGGACCACTTGACGCTGTTTATGATGCCCTGGTCGAGCGGCTGGATCAGTGACGTGAAGTTGGGCGGAAGGAACTGCAGCTCCACGTTGGTCAGTTTCAGGTCCTCAATATGGTGGGCGGATCAGTTGTCGAGCACCAGGCACAGTGGCGTCACGAGGGTCAGTGGCACCCGGGCCCGCCGCGACACCTCCCCCCCTCTCGCGTGGTCCGCCGCGACTCCTCCCCCTTCCCCCCCCCCCCCCCAACCCCTCTCGCGTGGCTCGCCGCGACTCCCCCCACCCCCGCTCTCGCGGCCCGCCGTGACACCCCCCTGAGCGCTGCACCCGGGGAAATCCGCCGCCCCCCCCCCCTTGTGACGCCACTGACCAGGCACACTTTGCCCCTCCCTCATCTTCTCGTCCAACTTCTGGAGCCAACCGCGGAAAATGTCGTGGGTCATCCACGCCTTCGAGTTCAAAATGTACCCGATCTAGAGCGCCTTTGAAGCATCGCGGCTTCTTGCTGTTCCCAATAATAAACGGTAACCGCTTGTCACTGGCGTCCATGTTCGCACACAGCAGAACTGTGATCCACAGCCTGCTCTGTTTTCTTCTGCGGCAGCGATCTCCTTTGAGAGCCAGCGTCCGGTTCGGGAGCATTTGGAAGAAAAATCCCATTTCGTCTGCGTTGTAGACGTCTGTCGGCTGAGAGCGCATCAGAATTCCTGTCATCTCTTTCTGGAGCCAAGCAGCAGCTTCAGGTGCATTGGCCGACGCCGACTCGCCGCTCACCATCTTCCCTACGATCTCGTGCCAAGCCTTGAACCGGTGGAGACATCCACTGCTTGCTTTGAAGTCATCGCGGTACAACAGGCACCCGAAGTCCTTCGCCTTCTGCTTTACGACAGCACCACTCAATGGAACGTCTCGTGCCCGGATATCCATAATCTAGGAGAAAACTGCTTCGTCCTCGTTTGGGTGTAGGTGGCGGGCTTCAGCCGTTTCCGCTGGGCACTTGTGCCATCCTCCAGAGCACGTAGAATACTCTTTCGCTTCTAAAATCGTCGAAAACGAGCTCTGCGGTACCTCAAATCGGTCCGCGACATCCTTCTTTTCGCCGTTCAAAATGGCTTGCAGGATTTTTGACGTCTCTTCGAGTGAAAGCACCTTGCGTTTACCACCACTCATGCTGACAAAGCACGTGAGAGGGGACAAGTAAGTACAGTACGACGAGCGAAGCCAAGCGAAGCAAACGAAGCAAAGCAATAAAACGAGGCCTAAAGACGGACTGGAAAACGCCCGGTCAAGCACGGAAAGCACGCGCACACGCTAAACGGACGCACACACGCAGGTTACACTGGCGCCCTCTCTTGTCTTCGCTCAATAGCACGCATTATGCACGCCGCACTCAGTAGAGAGCACCTCGCGGGTATCCTCCAAGATGGCGCTTTCCGCGACTTTGCCTCCCGGTGCTGCTCGCATCACGCTCGGAGGCCCGTCCGCGTGAAGTAGAATTTTCAAGAACTCGCGGTTAGAGAAGTAAAATATCATGAAATTTTGAGGGGCTTGAAAAAAACAGGTTTTTTTTTTCATGTCTTTTTCAGAAAACTACAAAAAATTAAAGAAAAAAAAGACGATTGCGCAAGAGCTATGAAAAACCCAATACATTGATTTCGTTAACACTGAAAAGAATTAAATTGTTACATTACTGCACCACAAAAGTCCCAGGCTCCGGCAGAGCTTCCGGTTTCTAAATCTAGGTACGATTTCACGTCAAGGCATTGATTTCACATCAGACCGCCAAGACTGACATTTATATCAATCCGTGTCCAATAATTCCGGTTCATTTCCTCTTGACGGGGCAATGCTTCGCTATGCAGCGGACGAAGCCTCCCGAACATTCAAGTTGGAGTGCACGTGTTCAAGTTTTTGCACGCGTTACCCTGGGACCCTGTTGCGTAGCTTGGTGCGCGCATTTCCAAACTCGGACCAGTTTCTTTCACATGCCGCGGAAGAAGGGGGAATCTGCAGTACGCGAAAGGCGAGAGAACTCAAGGGTTGATTGAAGCAAAGCCCTTGCCACCACGTGGACGGATCCAGGTGCTTCGCAGACGGCATAACTCCTTCTTTTGACCAAATTCCCATGCAGGTTCTGTATTCTGCGACGTTAGACAGAAGTTTCCCGACGTTTAGAGAGAGGTGGACGTCGCCGTCGCCGGCGCGCGGCAGTGTTTCACAGTTTAAGAGCTCTGTTTTTTTTTGTTTTTTTTTTCTTCAATTTTATTCTGGCTGAAAGTAAAAACGACAACAAATACTGTTTTTTTCCCGAAATTTTTAATGTTTTTTTTCAACTGCTTACATCTCTACTGGCGGTAAACTTTTGTTTACATTCTTCACTCCTATTACGAAATATTCCTTTAGGGCCTCCTTTTTTGATACTTTACGTGATGGCACTTCGTTATATTGAAATATCCGCAAAAATGACTTCGTTATATGAGGCTAAAACACATGGTGTTCTAAGCCAAAGAAGTTATAATAAATGCGGTATTATTATAATTATTATTATTGTTTTTTTTTTACATCGAGGTTTAACTGTATTATGCTGCAGACAGAACTTTAGGTCTTATTAGGGTTGCACAGCGACCGAGCTAAGACTGATGATCTGTTCACGACGATAAATAATTTTTGGCAGCACCAAATGGACTTTTCACTCTTTTATATTAGTTGTAATGGCTTCTAGCTTGCTGCGCATTAACTAAGTACGCACTTAGCCTCCCCCGTACAGCCGGCAACCCAAACCCGGCTTTCCCCCATGCACCCTCGGAAATAGTCTCATCCATTTAGTTCAGCAAAATTTCGTAAACAACAATCTTTTTTTTTTCGTTTCAGTGTTATTGTTATTCGTAAAAAAGAAATGCATGTATCGTCAAATGCCTCAACAAAACAAAATATATATGACTTTGCCTTATTGTGTCTTCCATTTATTTTACCATGCAGCTCATATGGCTCAACTGCTGGACATGTTGAGAAGTCAAGCACAATTCCATGCAGGTAAGAAAATATATATTTGGTGGTTGAACCTGATTATTACAAAGCTTACACCACGTAATAATCATGCAGCATATATGATAAACTTGTAAAATAGCTGCTGTTCATTTTTGTAAGTTTTGAGTACAAAACTGAAGCAACAAAGCTATTTTTTGCTGATTCCCACAGCCAAAAAATGATTCAGTGTTAATGGGCCCGGAGGTAGGCTCGCCCTTTGATTGCTTGCTCTGCGGGAAAGCTGAATAACAGTGAGCGTTAGATAGGCAACTGCATTACCCCCGGCTGGTGCGGCGTTTGAAACTTTCCTTGATCGAAATACGGTCGAAGTTTGATTATCCACTTTTCACTGAAACGTGGCTGGTAATGTCGTGAGTGAGAGTAGATGAGACAGGAAGCAACTCTCGCACAAGTTCGTTCCATGTGTCCCTGAGTGGCCCCAGTGCACCACACTCGCACAAAATCGTTAGAATCTAAGGTGCAGCGAAACAAATAACATACGTGTGCATTGTTTGTTTGCAACTTGCATTCTTGACTTGCATGTCGTGCTGACGAGGTTAACGTATACACTGAAATCCATATCTCCTGGTGACTTGCATTTGTTTTTGATATTCAGAAGGATTGTATAGGTAGTTTCGTAGGCCAAATGTGAATATGCGCCACTGTTTAAGAAAACTCCTGGCAACCTCACTAGCGGGTCATTAATAACGAACGAGCTAACTGTAGGTGTGCTTTAACTTTCGTAGCATGCTTCAGAGTGCAGAGGCAGTCTATCGTGCTGGAAATTGAAATATATCGGGATTGTGCACGTCATGAGCGTAGGGAAAATCATGCCATGTGGAAATTAAAGATATTCTAGGGCAGCTGAATTGCACATGTGCAAGATTCATGTACCAGTCTTAACATGCAAAAATCCGCTTGCAGTTGGGGCCGAGTGGTGTGAACCTCCTTTTTTTCTCTTGTAGCACTAGGTTCTAAAACTTGGTACTAACGTTTCCTAAAAGTTTTTGTAGCAATGAATCGCACTAATACCATCTCCATGTAAATTTTAGATGATTGGGAATAGCTGCTATGAAAGCCTGCAAAAGGATACACGAAACATTAATAACACATGCATGAAATACGCAAGTAGTCAAATTACTTGTTTGCAATAAAATTCCATAAAAAAGTAAAAATGAGGGAATTAAAAAGGGACTTGTACTTGATATCACAAGTGCAGAGAAAGGAAACCTGGACAACTCGGCCTTGACTGCAGGCAAATTTTCAAGTTCAAAAATCTAATAACTGACTGACTGAGAAATGCTGACGGTGCTGGATCCCAAGTCTCTGATAGATGGTGCACTAGATTACCCAAGCATCAAGCTGCATGCAGGGATTGTAGGTATATGTGCAGCACATGCTGGCGTCTGCAGCAGTTATTTTTTTAAAGCAAAAATCTGGATGAAATAGAAGGCTGCACGTGCGTTCGTCGTCGCCTTTTGTTTCAGTTATTTACTTGGAATTTTTCCTACATGCGAGGTGAGCACGTGCAACGCGTGTAACTACACTTGCTGTATGCGCGCGGGAGCTTGGGAAATTCGCAAATGGTCTATTCCCGCTCTGCAGTCAGTGGCGTAGCACTATTAGACATTAAGGGGGCGGTGCAACGGTTTCGATGTTGAAAGAATTGCCAGTTTGCATTTTTTATATTGTTTATCCAAGCCCAAGTGACCAAAAACGCGTAACCTTTCCCCGGAAAACTGCCATTCTGCTGTGTAATCGCAAGGCAAAAACGAATTATTTGCCGATCTGCAGCCGCCTGTGGTGGCTACGGGAACTAAAATGACAGAGTCTCTGGAGGTACACGGAAGTCAACAAACCCTGTCCCCCTCCGCTGCTACACTCGCAGTCAGCCCCGTGGCGATCCGTCCTTTGTGTCCATCGCGCGCCGCGACCTTCGACGAGACTAATCCTTTGCAAGCCGACAATCGCGGAGGAAGCGGCTGGGGTCTCTGAAGAGAGGGCCCAAGGGGAAGCCACGTGAACCTCCAGAGTACGTCACTCGAAAGAAGGCGTGGAGAGTTGAGGCACTTTGACCTTCGATTTGTTTCATTTTTTTAAATAAGAACTAGCGCTCGCAAGAAAATGCGGTTTTCGGTTTTTCGTTCCATAGGTGACGCAGATTAATTTCCGCAGTTAATTGGCCAAGGTCTGAAAATCGTTGCACTGCCCCTTTAAGAATGCCAAAGGACCAAGCAGGTACATAATAAGCCACACCCAACATTTTTTAAGCTGTCAGGAACTTTATATAATATAATTTATTTAGCACAGATTCCCTTGAGAATATCTTTATAGTCCATTCGCACAATTTTTTCTGTCAGTAATTGTACATGCCTGTCTTGACGTGCACAATTGCGATGATTCACACTCGGAAGTGTGCTACGAACGTCGAAACATCATCATCTGGTCTGCTATCAACTACTCGCTAGCGAGGATGCCCTAAACTCTCTGACGCCTGCTACAGGTGGAGCAACTTTTCCCCACATCTTGACGTTGCAACAGCTGCAACACGGGCCTTCCGCATACACAAGCCGCAATTGCTGAAACTCGAGTTGCGACGTTTGGTCATCACCATCATCAAAACCGAAATTGTTTCGCTTCATTTAAGTGCAAAATTATGCGATAAGAACGTCCTTCGAAACAATTAAATAGCATTTGAAGTACTAACTGATTCCCCTGAACCCATTAAAGCATACCTTCACTCAAAAGCCGCAACCTCTGAAACTCGTGCAGGGGTGGGGACTGCTATCACCGGCATGTGAAATCAGCACGAAAAAGCGTAGCATGGGAGGGAAAAGTGTGCAAAAAGGAGAGGAAAGGAAGGAGCAAAGCGACATTTTGGGCGCTCACCCTCTGTTATGCCGGTCGAGCAAAAATTATTTTTTTCCTTTTTCTTCTACCGGAACTACGACGATTCCAGTGAGACATTATGACGACATGGCGGAGTTTCCCAGCATTCCTCCTGTTAGGAACGCCGAAGTGACGTCATGGCGTCTCGCAGGATTCATCCTAGTTACAGTAAAAAAAAAGGAAAAAAAAAACTTCTTGGTTTGAACCGGGCTTTACGAGGAACATGTAATGGTCCTCTAGTTAAACTTGCTAGATTTTGTCATTGCCATTATCGAAACTAAAATTCTTCCTCCTTATTCAGTAGGTGCAACCTTATGCAGGATAAGTTCTTTCAAAGTATTTAAATACCACCAAGAGTGCTAACTGATCCCTCTGAAACTGTTACTGAGTAAATAATCACCAAAAAAGGTAAACAGAGTCAAATGTCGCCTTGCGTGACGTGAGCAACCACCCGATCCAAACGAATCTCCGGAAACTCCGGCACTGATCTATTGAGAAACAAAACTCACCCGAGTTGCGAGCTGGACCTGATCGCTGCAATTCGTGTTGTAGTGTGCCGATCTAGAGAACAACTCGTCTGCAACACGGAAATTGCAGGGAAGGTTGCTACATCTGAAGCAGACCTAAACACCACATATCCACATTAGGCCAATTAAAAATGCCAAAATGAATGTTCAGTAGAATGGAAAACAAATATATTTATTCATTTACCCCATCGTTGCGACAGTTTGCTTTTGCCTTAAGGTATACTTCATAATCCAGCCTTAAATGAAAATTGACAGTTTTCTTTCTCGCTGGCTAACATAGTCATGAGAGGGTTCTAATTATGGCTACATCCACACATGCACATAGGTCAGAGGTGTGCATAGTGGGGGTCACGGGGTGACCTGTGGGGGTTGCGGGGCCTCGGGGAGACGACAGGGTGTCGATGGCGGTTTATGACACCGCTCCAAAAGTTTTGCCATGAGCTTCATAGAGCAAGCATTCTTCAGAACGGTGCACGGCGAACCAGTGTTACCACACTTCAAATACAGACCTACCTCATGCTGTATGAACACCCACTGCGAATTTGGTTTGACTGTGTTCCGAGTAGTTAAAAAATGAAACCAAAAATTAAATGTCCATGAGATTTCTAACCATATAAAAGGAATTTGTTTCACCTGAGGCATGTATGGGAGGGGGGAATGAATTGAGGAACAGAATATAATGTTTTTCGTTGAAAGTGCTACTGGGCGTTTTCAGATAAGATCAAACAACCTTGTCTAATGACCATTTCTAATTTTGATGAAAAAAAATTATTTTGCTGGCTCCATGCCCAGAAGAATAAAACCAATCCTTGCTTTGGAAAAAGAAAATGTCTTAAATTTGTAAGCACCCACTCAGTCACGTGCTTAAGCACAAAATGCTTAAATCCAGAATGCACTCTGGTCCTTCCAGTCTGCAAAGCACTTGATCGAAAAGTACGCGGAATGTCAGAATCCGGAGCCCACCCCAGACACTCGCGACTCAATTGGTATATGAAACTTCCTCCACCATCCTCGCCCCTCTTCCGACTCTTGGTTGCTTCACAATGCATATGATCGAAGTTCGCCACGTTTCGATTTTGTCACATTTAGCATGCTAGTGACTTTTTGGATGCTCAAGTGGAGAGGTGGCATTCAACACGCCAGTGTTTTAAGTATGTGAATAAATAAGGTATATTTATAAACTGCATGTTTCTTTTTTCAGCTGCGTCCGAAGACAAGTTTGAAGAGGCCAACGAGACCACTGTGGAAGATACCGCAAAGACGTTGCTGTCGTCATTCGTGGACAGCAAGGGTAGGTGGACTAAAAGGCGCCATCCAGATTCCAAACAAGTTTAAGTGCAGGGCGCAGGGCTGAGGAACGACAAAGGTTTGAATAAAAGTGAACTGTGACATTCTGTTTTCTGCTTCCCTTTGTTCTATAACTCACAAAATCACACCTATTACTTTGTATCTACACACTGTGCAGTGCTGGATCACAGGTCACCGGCCAGCACCTGGTCACACATCAGCGGCCAGTGCCCGGTCACAGGTTAACGGCCAGTGCCCGCTCACAGGTCAGTGGCCAGTGCCCGGTCACAGGTCAGGGGCCAGTGCCCAGTCACAGGTCAGCGGCCAGTGCCTGGTCAAAGGTCAGCGGCCAGTGCCAGGTCACAGGTCAGTGGCCAGTGCCCGGTCACAGGTCAGTGGCCAGTGCCCGGTCAAAGGTCAGCGGGCAGTGCCCGGTCACAGGTCAGCGGTTAGTGCCTGGTCACAAGTCAGTGGCCAGTGCCCGGTCAAAGGTCAGCGGGCAGTGCCCGGTCACAGGTCAGCGGCCAGTGCCCGTCACAGGTCAGCGGCCAATGACAAGAAACTGCTCAACTGGCCGAGGCCTGGCCAAATGTCATTGGCTGGCCTCTGGTAGCCGGTGACTGCTAGTCACTGGCCGAGGACCATAACCAACGATGGGCCGAGCATTTTGGCCAGCCATCGGCCAACCAGAAACTGACTGGCCACTATAGCCTTGGCCATAGTCCGGCCATGCATTTTGTGCTGCCTGGGAAGCCTTCTCCATATCAAAAAGACAGAAACACAGTGCTGCTTATTTACAAATGCCTCCCGCACAGTGGTCTCAAACCGAACCAGGTGATCAACCGTGGATCGAAACGAACGGAAGCCGCACTGATATTTTAATAAAACTTGTTGTTGGGCTAGTTGGTGTTGACTGTATTGAACCATGGTTAAAAGCGCTAAAAAGACGTACACAAGATAGAAGACAAACACGGGCGCTACTCACAACTGTATTGGGAAAGGAAGATGGAAGTACATATATATATATATATATATATATCTGATACACTTATCGTCATCCAGGCTACGCATGCGCGAGATACATGAGCATAAACCCGTTTACATGTATTTATCGAAAAAACTAATCTCAGCATTATACAATGCTATTGACGTGTCGCTGACGCACTAGGGTCCCCTCTTCTTGATAAAATATGCCTCTTGCAGTTCGCGTGCTCTTTGATTTCTGCTTCTACCGAGAATCTTGTTATCGCCGAAGCGTGGCTCGCATTTGCAGGCCCTACATTGCGTGGGCAAATGTGCCCCGTCATTTGTCTTTAAATTTTGTGCGTGCTCTCTTAAACGGTCATTCGTGCATCTTCCCGTTTGTCCAACGTAAGATTTTCCACACATTAGGGGGATTTCATACACGACCCCTGTGACGCATTCGATGTACGGCCTGGCGTGCTTCGTGCCACATCCTCGCTCGTTCCTGCTTTCTTTAACAATTCGAGGGCAAAGTTGGCCGAGTTTCTTTGGCGCTGAAAACACGAGAGGTGCTCCGTACCTGTTCGCAACCTTATTTAGGTTGTGCGCCATTTTGTGTACATATGGTACAACCTCTGGCCTCATAGTGGTCAGTGCCGACTGCGTCACTTTCCTGGTTGTGTGACCTTTTACTTTCTGTAGGGTGGCCTCTGCCACACTCGTCAAGACCGTTTGAGGGAAGCCCGCTGACAATAGTCTATTCAATTGGTTGTGGAAGCTGGTCTGCATGCGGTGAGCACACGACTTCTTGATAGCTGACTCTAGGCAGAGCGTTGCAATTCCTCTCTTTACCACCTTAGAATGCGCAGAGTCATATGGCAGGAGCGCTTTTTGGGATTGTGGGGAATACATCCAACACACGTTGACGACGTTGGTGACGGACCCTTTTCTTACAAAGAAATCAGATGAACTTGTTAGTTTCTTTGAGGGCAACCAGAACGTAGTGTACGCCTTCTCTGTTGTTATTGAAGATTTGTTCTATTCAGTTCCTCACCATGAACTGTTTGAGGCAGTTAGGGCATGCATCGATAAAAATGGTGTCATCCCCTTACTGAACACAGCAGGAGTAACGGTTGACAATTTTTTAATCTTGCTTGAAGCGTATCTTAACAGCACGTTTATGGCTTTTAGCGATCAACTTTATTTGCAGAAAAAGGGTATCTGTATCGGATCATGTGTGGCGCACGTACTTTGTAATATATGTTTAGCAACAATTGATCAGACGCTTGAGCAAGTACTCAATGATTTTAATGTTTTTTAAAGTTTTTTAGATGCGTAGACGACTTTTTGATTGTTTTTAGAAAACAAACTTTTTTGGTGTACCAACATGGGGTGGTCTCAGTTTTAGATGCTTTTAGACGACATGGTAAGGGCCTACATTTCACACATGAACTCCCTAACCAGGATCACCTACAGTTTTTAGACCTGAGCTTAAAGTTGCAGGAGGGACACGTGTGTTGGATGTATTCCCCACAATCCCAAAAAGCGCTCCTGCCATATGACTCTGCGCATTCTAAGGTGGTAAAGAGAAGAATTGCAACGCTCTGCCTAGAGTCAGCTATCAAGAAGTCGTGTGCTCACCGCATGCAGGCCAGCTTCCACAACCAATTGACTAGACTATTGTCAGCGGGCTTCCCTCAAACGGTCTTGACGAGTGTGGCAGAGGCCACCCAACAGAAAGTAAAAGGTCACACAACCAGGAACGTGACGCAGTCGACACTGACCAATATGAGGCCAGAGGTTGTACCAAAAGTACACAAAATGGCGCACAACCTAAAGAAGGTTGCGAACAGGTACGGAGTACCTCTCGTGTTTTCAGCGCCAAATAAACTCGGCCAACTTTGCCCTCGAATTGTCAAAGAAAGCCGGAACGAGCGAGGATGTGGCACGAAGCACGCCAGGCCGTACATCGAATGCGTCACAGGGGTCGTGTATGAAATCCCCCTAACGTGTGGAAAATCTTACGTTGGGCAAACGGGAAGATGCACGAATGACCGTTTAAGAGAGCACGCACAAAATTTAAAGACAAATGACTGGGCACATTTGCCCACGCACTGTAGGGCCTGCAAATGCGAGCCACGCTTCGGCGATACCAAGATTCTCGGTAGAAGCAGAAATCAAAGAGAACGCGAACTGCAAGAGGATTATTTTATCAATAAGAGGGGACCCCAGTGCGTCAGCGACACGTCAATAGCATTGTATAATGCTGAGATTCGTTTTTTCGCTAAATACATGTCAACGGGTTTATGCTCATGTATCTCGCGCATGCGTAGCCTGGGTGACGATAAGTGTATCAGATATATATATATATATATATATATATATATATATATATATGTACTTCCATCTACCTTTCCCAATACAGTTGTGAGTAGCGCCCGTGTTTTTCTTCTATCTTGTGTACGTCTTTTTAGCGCTTTTAACCTTGGTTCAATGCACTGATATTTGTTTGGAAGGTTGCTTTTTTCTAGGCAAGACATAAGTCTTTTTTTATCATTCTCTTCAGGGTTTCTGAGAGACAACTCGTTAGTGCTATCGGTCTGTAACTGGAAGCACATGAAGCATCTTTGCCTGGCTTCAGCAAAAGGATGACGGTGGCCACCTTCCAAGACGACGGGAAATGACCCTCCGACCAAACACGGTTGAATAAGTACAAAATGAGTTCAACCGTTGAGGGATGTAGGTGGCACAGCATAGTGTAGTGAATACCATCAGGACCAGGGGCAGTCTGCTTGGGACTATGCAGTACGGCCTCAAGTTCATGTGGTGTAAATGGTACATTATAAAGTTCTTAATTGTCTCCTGAGGTACTTATATATATCTTCTCGGCATGGAGTTTATGCCGAATAAAACCTGGCGTATAATGACCAGAGCTTGAGACAGACTCAAAATGCTTTCCTAGTAGATTAGCTTGCTCCTCAATACTTTCGGTGCAGATTCCATGTCTAGTCAAAAGAGGGATAGAATATGTACGGTAGCAGCCATTGATCTTATGCACTCGGTCCCATACCTCTTTGCACGAAACACTGCTGTTTATTTAAAGATGTGTATCCCTTGAAGCTATCTCGCTTAGATTTCCTGCGAATAGACCGAGCGTGGGATTTCATTATCCTAAAGGTAATGAGATTAGTTTTTTTAGGGTATCGGCGGAAAATTCCCCAAGCTTTGTTCTGTTTCTTTTTTGCTATGCGGCAGTCGTTATTCCACCATGGTTTCGGTTTCTTGGGAAGATGTGTTGATGTCATGGGTATGACCATGACGGATGCTTCAAATTATGCTTGGTGATATGCTCAGTTATGCGATCAGTGGAGAGCTCATGAAGAGATGTACATGCTAAAAGGGATGCTTGTTTAAAACTGACCAGTTTGCTTCGTCAAACTTCCAACGGGGAGTTCGCATTGGAAGTGTAACCGGTCATCCGATGCGATTTAAAATTATGGGAAAATGGTCACTTTCAAATGGGTGAGGATTGACTCCCCACAACCTCCAATCCAGTATTAAGGGGTACCTTAATACATGGAGTGGATCGCTGAACTATAATTGCTACCCCACCTGAGGTGTGGGAAGGATGGAGACGGTCTTTTTGAAAAACAAGAAAGTGCCTTAAAAATTTGAAATGGTTGAGATTCAAATGGGTTTCTTGAAGGCAAAAGATTAATGAGTGACGATGGTCTAACAAATAGCACACATCATCATAGTTGTGTAGCAATCCTCGACAGGTTCATTGGAGGACTTCTTCCATCATATGTTAGGTGGTATTTTTCAGAAACTGTCTAGCTAAACTTAGAAGTCAATTTTAATTCGAGGTGCATTTTTCTTTGTGGACGTAGCTTTCGGCTTACCTCTGGTATCACAGGTGGCCGAGGGTGAGGAATCTGAACTAGTGTGGGGCCTGTCCTCCTGGGACTGGGGCCCGCTCTCGTCCATCGGTTCGTCTGGAGCAGCTGCTGGCGGACCCTTGGGGGTCCTTGGCACAGGCGGCTTGCCAGGTATACGGGCGCCACCAGAGAGACGAGAGAGACCGCGGCTTTGAAGTGGCTGGGCTGCAGGGGGTGCACAAGGCCCAGTCCCCTGTGCTTGGTTTTTAGTGGATCCCGACGGACCGGCATCCACCATTCCGTCCGAAGGCGGAGCTGCTAGCACCACTCCTGCTGAGGTTGAAGGGGACAAAAAAGGGTCACAAAAACCGTCCAAGGACATCTGTGTTGTCGTTGTAGCTGTTAGCCGTGCAGGTTCCCGGCGCACGGCATCAGCATAGGAGCCCAAATATTGAAACGAGTAGCGTTTTTTGGACTCTGGGTATCTGACGTTTTCTTTTGTTTTGATAGTCAGGATCTCTTTCTCCTGCATCCACAGAGGGCATGCACGTGAGTATGCTGGGTGGGGTCCTTTATAGTTTGCACAACACAGTGAGCTTTCCCGCACATCCGCTACATACTCCGTGCTCCAAATTTTTGCGCTTGTATCTCTTCCATGGCAGCTGCGCGAGCCGTGCCCCAACCGCTGTCACCTAAAGCAACTTTGGGAGTTTGCTATATACGGCCGTACCCGACAGTTTATGTAGCCAGCCTTTACAGAAGCAGGGAGACAGTGACGCTCAAAGGTTTTCTATGAGATGCTTAGTGTGAGTTTCTGGTCCATCTTTCCGGAACATGATCTTTTTTACGGCAAATACTGCAGAAGAGCGGAGGCCCTCAAGGATCTCTTCGCTGCTGTGCAGGAGGTCGTCCTCAGAGATGACCCCACGAATGGTGTTTAGGGCGCGGTGAGGAGACACTGTGACATTTACATATCCAATGGTGTTCAAGGGGAGCAAACCAATGCTTTGTTTCTTTGAGTTTTCTTCCACAAGCAGGTCTCCGGAATACAGTTTTTTCGCATTATTATCGTCTTCAAGGCACGAGTCAAGGACGTTTGTAACAGTAAAAGGTGAGGGCTTGGACATTGGACGCTGATCATTTTCGGAATGAAGTACAAAGAACTTCTTAACCATGTCTGATTTAGACTCTAGCTATGACATGAGGTTCGGGGCGCAGGCGCTTGCCCAGTCGCCACGAGCAGGGTTTTGGTTTAGGAGGGGCAGCCATAAAAAGCCAAAAACTTCGGCACCTGTGGCGCACCACCCACCACGGATTCCAACAAGGGGACAGGCAACACCTCATAATAGTACGGGCTTGTCTGAGGATCCTGCATTGCCAGTGCTACCAAGACGCTATAACCAAGTGTGGTTTAGACGAGGGCATCTATTGCCACCCAAGGTTAGCCCTTGCCGCCAAAGAGGGGAGACAAAGAAGCAAGAGAAATGAAAAAGATATGAAGTAAACAGGAAAGGTAAAAGTGAAAGATCGGAGGGGATAGTAGAAGAAAAGGCGACTAGACTAAATCATCCTGGCCGGGCCTTACCAGGACTCCCGTCTTTGAGAAGTAGGGGCCGAAGTGGTATGTCGCCTCACCCGGGGCGCCCCGAAGGGTCCAAACCTACCCCGGGCTAAGCTCAACTACCAGGACGCCCTTTTCCCCGGACACGGGAAGGCCACGCACAGCCAGACGTAGGCGGGGGAACCCGCATGGCTCTGGGTCCGTGGTGACGCCACTAAACAAGCACCTGCTTTCATAGCTGCCCCCTGCGGGATAAACAAAAAAAATGCCCGCCAGAAAAATATTTGTCAATTCGCATTTATCATGAAAATTTCGACTTTGAAAGACATGATAACAAAGCAAAACAAAAATGATTCACGTTGCTTTATCTAAGTGTGATCAGCACTAAAGCAACGAAGGTTCCGCGGTTTTGAGGACTGTGTTGCTACACCGGCGTCTTTCAAAACTTGAACAATTGACAAAGGGAGGATTATCTTTTCAGTGTTCGTTGAGGACCAGGGTTCAATATTTCTAGGTCACGACAAAAGGCAAGCTAACCATTTGACTGTGCTACCCGATGGATGTTCCCTCGGGTTTAGACCATACCACCCCTGCATAGGGGTTGTATTTTTACGGGCGGTTGAGGAAAGTTCACCAGAGAAAAGCTCTCCGCAAAACCGGCAAATACGGAGAAAAGCTCACCGGCCCTTGAGCGGATGCGAAGCAAAGCTCACCGATTTTCTTTTAGCTTCGCGGATTTTGCGTCACACGTGGCAGTTTAGCACAATGAGAATTCATCACTTTATTAAAAATAATTGTTTTTTCTGTAACATTCTTGAAGTTAATTGGGCATATTTACAAATTCCCCAAGAAGTAGTAATCCCCCATTGTTTTATCTATATTACGGCACAAGTATGAAATCAGAACATGAAACACCCATACGAAAAAAAGACAACAATATATTGGCAGCTTGGCAGTACGCCGTCGGTAGCCGGTCAGATAAAGCGGTTTGTTTTTCTTGAGCTAATATGAATAGCGGTGTGTGAAACGTTTCAGCTCCGAAGATTGTGTGGTGCCTGATGCATAATAGGTGTTTGTTGATGTAATCAGTGACGGCTACGTTTTTGTCTTACTGTTTTCTCACTAATAAAACTTTAGTCGCGTGAGAACGCTTGTTGTCTTGTCGGTTTGTTGTCTTAATTCCGTCTCCGTCGTTTAAGCGGTTCTTGACATGTAAACAGTTGCAGCTCAATAGCCGAAATCGCTACCTTAACCGAAGG